>JAIPMN010000603.1:11809-31314 GCA_020650975.1 Apostichopus californicus | reverse complement strand
AGGGGAGGGTGTGTATGGTAAGTGGGGGGTGGGGAGGAGAGGAGGTAAAGGGTGTCCTGTCTAGTCCCTTACCCTTAGATTACAATTAAGTTGATGATAAATAATTTATTAGTGAACGTCTCGACCTTCTGCAGTTGCAGGTAATTCCGCAGTCTTTTCTTAAGCTTGGTTAACATGTTAATCCTCAATATGGTGAAATTGAAAACATACTCTCACCATGAATTTCTAACGTGGTCTGGGAACACAGTAATGGGGGGAGGGGGAGGGGTGAGAGGAGGGAAAATGAAAAACCCCATCTTTTCTAGGTCTTGAAAGGCCTCATCTGGAAAAATAAGGAAATTATCTCCATTTGAACACTACTTCTTTATATGATGTGACAAAAAGCAAGGAATGTTTTTTAAGAAGTGTGAGATCAAGTAATAAACAGCATATTTAATATCAAACTGGTGAAAAGGTACGGCTTCAGTATGCCATGCTTGGAGTTAATGGCACAAAGAGGCACAATCAGTAGCCTAACATTTGGTCATCATTAGCGTGTAGGCTTCATAGAAAAAAAACAAAGTCTGGAATTTTATTGAAAAGCAATCGGCGACATGTCTCACAGTATTTTTGTACCATTTCAAGAATGTTTTTTTTTTGTATTGATGCTTTTACAATTAGTTTTTTTTTAATGTCTCTTAAACCTTTCTCTCTTTTATATTTCAGGACCCAAAGTCAATTCTTTGTCCCTCTGGATCAAAATTCGGTAATTGGTGCATTCTAACAAATTTCTCTCGCTTACTCGCATTAACAGCTTCCTCGATCTCGTGATCCTCCTCTCTAGGTTCCTGTCCGTTCTTTATCTTTATCTCACCCGCATAGACGTTTTGTAGCAAAGACGAAGTCGCTTTGTAGTTAGCACAAAATCGGTATTTTGGTCTACATTTCAATTTATTCCCGAATATAGGCACGTAGGAGACTGTTTACTGCACTTGCACACGAGTAAAAACGGAATGTTAGTGTCACCAAGCTAGATAGTGTCGGGCTTAACATACAATTACATTTTAATGTGCAAAATATATTCATACAGAAATACGTTCACATTTGAATGTATACACCTGGAGTTAAACAAACCATGATTCAGTTTAATCAGTTTTGAAACGTTAACAGTATGTACTGCAGATAGTTGCATAATTAATTGCTGAGGGGAGGGAAGGGGAGGGAAGGGTCAGGGAAGGGGAGGAGGGAGGGGGTGACATGAGTTGTAGAAGAGAAGGAAAGAAGGGGTGGTGGCAAAGCAACAAGTTGGATGATGGATTAATGTTAACTTAAAATTTGTCAACCATATGAAGTATTGCCAAGTTTATCACTGATTTATGATTTATCCCTGATAGCAAAAATCTTTTTACGGTAAAATTGCTACACGCTGGGTGTCGACATAGTTTGAATAACTAGGTACAATGGTTGGAATGTGTAAAAATTATCTCAAACCATGAAAAATGATTTAGATATGATACCATCTGTATACCTTGGGACACTCTCCAGTGAAAAATTATAAATGTTTGAATTGTACCAGCCTAGTACCAGCCTATTGATGTCTGCATCATTGTAGGAAAAATATTTTAAAGTCAAAATGCCAAAAACAAAGCACAAAGAGAAAGAACAATTCATTGATTGGATTATTTGTTTAGCACTTCAGCTAATTGGCAAATTGACAGCCTCGAAGATCAGTATGGAAAAATTTGCAGTGGGTCTTATTTAATGTTATCTGTGCAGGGCAAATTTTGTTTAGGATATTTTTTTAAAGTTGCCCCTCAGACAACCAGGCCTCACCCTGTGTTTGTCTGAGCAGCAAATTTGGTTGTTGAAATAGAACAAAAGGAAGCAAAACTACAATGACTAATTTGTACAATGTCAGAGAGATGTTCAGGTTTGGTGAATAGAACACCAGCTTTGGGGTGGGGGTGGGGGGTTTGAGATAGCGATTTATCATCTAACCTATTTTTTTGGGGCGGGGGGGGGGGGGTTACTTACAAAGCAATCTGAATTTGATGGAAACAAAAAGTCCTCCATTGGACGACCTCCAAAACCAATTTTCGTCCGACCGTATAAAAAACTTGGCCTCGCTGTGATGATGCATAAAGCACCATTGATTTGTTGCCAGGTGAATTTTTGACACCGGGAAAAATTATACATTTGTATTAACTGCTAGTTTTTCATTGCGTTTAGTGTAGTAGTGCCTTTCTTAAAAAAAGTTCCCTTCCTTATAGAATTCTGCTACAGTACCTTTCAGCACCATAGAACCTATATCACTCACCAAGTTTTTTTTGTCTCGTTAACCCCCCCTCACTCATTTGTGATCCAAAGGCCAGCACTGGAATCCCACCCCGGAGACTAAGAGCCACAATGGCTGCCAAGTCTGGATTCGATTTGGACTTTCTTAGCGAGGTATAAAAGCTTTGGCATGATCCAGAGAAAATTGGAAACAGCATGTTAAATATATAAACATATATATTTATATCTATATACATACAAACATACTAGTAAACGGCATAACTAAAGCTGCTACTCAAAGTGTTTTACGCACGTACGTGTAGTACGTTGTATTACAACGTCATGGCTCGGTTGTCTGACGATCGCCGTAATACAACGTACGGGATACTAGCAACTTTAGTTATGAAGTGTACTAGTACGTATATACTTGGTCTGCTTCAGTATCGAGCACTTGTACTGCTAAAGGGATTCTACTAATATTATGTGTACATCTATATACAGATATCCAGGGAAGAAGTATTGTTTAAAAAATGCCATTCCTTTATCACATTTTCATTGGTCATAATTTTTTTCAAAAAAAAAAAAATTAGTAAGGGTGTTTTGTTGATTGCATATTTGGGTGTCCTTTGTCATTACACTCCATGTCACTTTAGGATTCTAGTTTTGTTCAAATTAACATGATTAGTTTGTCTGAAGTGAATTTTATGTTATCAAAAGACACCAGGGAAATCCTCATCCCACTACTAGTAACAGTCAGTTAATTTAAAACGAAACTGCCGTTTTGGCTATCGCAAAAGAGGGGGCAGGAAGGGGTAGGGGGGGGGGAGAGGTCATGGTCATTTCTTATGATTAAAAATTCAAATTTGAAAAAGCAGAATATTTGAAGTGGTACAAATTTCTCTCTCACTGTTCAAGTTTTTTTGCAAATGTTTGGGATACGTGAATCTTATTACATGATCTTAAGGGAAATCCCTTTTGAAAAGATCAATTCATTAATCTGGCCCAGATCCAGGGGTGTAGGGGGTGTATCCCCCATTTTTCAACCCCACACAAAAGATTAAAATTAGTTATTAAAGCTGCATTTGCCTGTGGACCTAATTTATAGCAAATAAATAACACATATATAAATATGCTTTCGAATGCAGTATATCCTGTCTAAAATTTCAGTTTCATTTAATTTTGGGGGTTGGGAGCTCCTCCAATTCTGGTCTTACATAGTAGTAGGTAGCTTCAAGGATCCTAGGGCCACAACCCCTTGCTTTCTAAGTCCTGGATCTGCCCCTGTTTAATACTTTGTGGGTTGCCTTGTGTAGTTGATTGCAGTGATTTTGCAGGTTATATAGATTTCTCTATACGGTAGGTGTGTGAGCTCCTCTGAACATTAGCCTGTGACTCTCGTGGCGATGGGAGTGAACAAGCTTATTTGTCAAAGCATTTCCTTGTAACCATTGTTGTCATGGTTATAAACATGATTCCCTATTTCTAACATTAACCAATTTTTTTTTTTTTTTTTGGTCTTTTGAATTGTCCCTTGTTTGACTGAGTGGCCTCTTTTGGCCCTGTGGATGTTAATTTGTTTAACCACAAGTCTGCTTAATGCATGAACCAACCTACCTACCCAAGATTGACACTGTCACTGTGATTAATAGTGGATAGAGTTATTGATAAAACTATGGAGAAACTTTTGAGTAAACAGAGAATAGAGTTTTGATAAAACTATGGCAAACCTTGAGTTAACAGAGAGCTATTGATTTCTTTGTCCATCCTTGTAATGTTTTCATTCTTTTAGGAGTTCTTGAGAAACATGTTCAGCATCATTCATTAATTATTCCTTTCCCCTGAAATCGTGGTTTGCTTGCTTTTCAGATCATTTTGTATCACAAGAAGAATAATCCTTTCTGCTTCTTCTTTATTTTTCAATTTTTCAATTTTTTTTTTTTTTATGATTCTGAGAATATTTTATACAGACAATTTTTTGCCTTGGATTCAAAAATTGTGAAAAAGTATGTGTCAGTGGAAAGAAAGCAAAGAAATACACTGATACAAATGATAGCTTTTAGTAGAGCTGTTTGTTCTGTTTCTGAGATGCAAAAATTTTGAAAAGTATCAATTTTGAATTGGACAAAACTCTTTTTGCAGTACGTCTTGATTTCGTACATGGACTAGCACAAAGAAGAATGTTTGTTTCCGGTTACAATGTAACCTTTGAAAGTGAAATCGGCTATTTCCCTGGTATGTTATTTTATTTTGGATGGACAAGCTTCTTTTTAGCTTGATCTCTGTCCTAAACATTTCTTTCATCTCAGCCTTTTTTTTTTTTACGTTTGATTTTAATATACCGCTTCAAAGCAATCGCTATAAAATGGTGTGTACTACGTGGGAAGTCTTATTCAACGTATGCAAATCTTGAATGCTTAAAAACATACCTCAGGTGTCAAATTTTTTTTAAGCTTTTCATCCACATAACAATTTCACTAGATTTTACTCCTAGTGATTTAAAATGGCAAAAACATTGGTAGTTTCTTTTTGTTTCTTGTTAGGATTCTCCTCTCTTTTCTTTACATTTTTTAAAATATGTATAAATGTATTTCGTAACAGTAATGACATCATGAAACTTTTATCTTTGACTCTCTTTCAACAGCCATTGAGCACCCCAAACAGGTACTCGACCGTCTCCGGGGATAGCTCCATCGCGGAGGAACCTGGTAAGCCATGTTCTAGAATCAGGCTTTTAACTGCACACAAAAATGAGAAAGAAATCAAAAGTTGATCCCAATTTCCGGGCGGAAATTATTATTCCTTCAAACCCGACTCGATATATATTTGTCTCTTGTAAATCCCTGACCTGAATGGTTTTAGCGAACTTTTAAATAGTTTGTCTGACAGATTTGTCAAGTCATAACTCTTATCAGAGTTGGTCCTCATTAGGTAAAACAGACATATGTTCATATATATAAGCTATTTGACAGACATGTGTTCATATATATTAGCTATTTGGCAAACCTGTGTACATATATATTAGCTTTTTGACAGACATGTGTTCATATATATATTAGTTATTTGACAGATATGTGTTCATATATATATTAGTTATTTGACAGATATGTGTTCATATATTAGCTATTTGACAGACCTGTGTTCGTATATATTAGCTATTTGACAGGCATGTGTACATATATTAGCTATTTGACAGACAGTGTTCATATATTAGTTATTTGACAGATGTGTGCATATATATTAGTTATTTGACAGGCATGTGTTCATATATATTAGCTATTTGACAGACCTGTGTTCATATATATTAGCTATTTGGCAATTGTGTGTTCATACATATTAGCTATTTGACAGACATGTGTTCATATATTAGCTATTATACAGACCTGTGTTCATATATATTAGCTATTTGACAGGCATGTGTACATATATTAGCTATTTGACAGACATGTGTTCATATATTAGCTATTAGACAGACCTGTGTTCATATATATTAGCTATTTGACAGGCATGTGTACATATATTAGCTATTTGACAGACAGTGTTCATATATTAGTTATTTGACAGATGTGTGCATATATATTAGTTATTTGAAAGGCATGTGTTCATATATTAGCTATTTGACAGACATGTGTTCATATATTAGCTATTTGACAGACATGTTCATATTTATTAGCTATTTGCCAGATGTGTTTATACATGTTAGGCTATTTGACAGACATGTATGAACACATTCTTGTTCTTTACAGCTGTTATGTATATTGAAATGAAGAATTCGAACTAGGATGAAGAGAAAACTCATTGTATAGCAAAACTTAGCAATAGCATCCAGTTATCAAAGGGACTCTGACTTTAAGGTCAAAGGGACTCTAACTTTACTGTCAAAGGGACTATAACTTTAATGTCAAAGGGACTCTTACTTTAATGTCAAATGGACTCTAACTTTACTGTCAAAGGGATTCTAACTTAACTGTCAAACGGACTCTAACTTTAATGTCAAAGGGACTCTAACTTAACTGTCAAAGGGACTCTAACTTAACTGTCAAAGGGACTCTAACTTTAATGTCAAAGGGACTCTAATGTTACTGTCAAAAGGACTCTTACTTTACTGACAAAGGGAGTCTAACTAATAGCTGTCAAAGGGACTCTAACTTTACTGACAGAGGGACTGTAACTTACTGTCAAAGGGACTCTAACTTAACCGTCAAATGGACTCTTCTAGTACTATTAACTGAAGTCAACCCCCCCCCCCCCCTTTAGTGAATGTTATTACTTAAATATAAATTTCAGGCCAAAGAGATATAAAACACCAATGGTCCTTTCAGAAAACTACCATCAAACTGCTATTTAGATCTTGATATCTTGTAACTATAAGTAATGATTTTTCCCTCATTCTGTGCACTTTATAGACTCTATCCTCCGCACATATTTTTACGATTGGACCTTTGTCCGCTCTGCACACACGTGGAACTGATTGAAAAACCATGGGTTCCACCAAAAGTCATTCATTCTTTTATTTCATTTTGTGTTTTTGCTTTCCATTTTTTTCTTTCATTTTTTCATTTTTTTTGTGCCCATTTTCAGAACCTAAAACTCAGGCACCCACTGTTCTGACACACCCAGTCACTCATCGAGACAGCGGGATTGGTAGCTACACAGAAATCTCAAGTCAAAGTGATCAGCAGCAACCACCCCCTCTCCCCAAAAGGCCTACCTCATCAAGTTCAAGTATGTCCTCCTTAGCAGCCCTCAAATTTTGGGTGTATTTGGGATTAGTCCATTTTACAGTGGGGGTAAGGGTGGTGTGTGGGGTGGGGGTGATTTGTAAGGTTATAGCACCACCAATAAGTCATTTTGTAAGTGCATGGTTTGTCAGGAAAGTGTTTTGACATCGTTAATAATCTGATATAGTTTGTGATGGGACCAAGGTTTATATATTGAAATGGACATCATTTATGTCGGTACTTAAAAAAGTAATTGCATTGAACATAGTCCACCATTATGTTCCCATGGTGATGAAAACCTAGCTTTTTTGTTTTATGTTAAGAAGAGAACCATGTCAGGTAGATTTGTATGGTAGGATGTTATGCATGTATGCTTTTCCCTCCTGCCGCCTTTTCCTTGCTAACGTGTAGTATATTTATACCGTGATATTATTAAGTTGTCAAGCTTTTATGTATGTAAGTACATGTCGTTTTATGTGTTTAGTTTCATGTATGTAAGTACAAGTAGGTTTGTGTGTGTAGTCTTATGTATGTAGTTACATGATACTCCAAATACCCCGAAACACCCAAATTTCATTTGCTTCCCTTTGTCCCTATTTGTCAGCGAATCATTGTCCCTCTTTGTCAGCGAATCATTTGTCTTGTGACTCACTTTGTTATTCCTTCATAATCCATCATAATCCCCCCTCCATGCTTCACCTATCATTCCAAGCTTTTTGCATTTGTGATATTAAATTTGAAATTGAAACATTAAATGCTTCCATGTAGCCATGTTTTATAGAGATCATCATCACTGCTAGATGTCTTGTAAAACATGAATCCCTACTTTAACAGAACCAGTGTCGACCAATACCTTGCTCAGATTCGAATAATCTTCCGCTTATTTTATTGAAAAGCTTTTCTCAGCTTTTCTCAAGCATCAAACTGAAACTTTGAAATGATCCCATAAACAGTTTTGTGTAAAGCTCTGGGCTTTCTGATTTGTTTAAAACATTGTTGCTCTTCATATTCATTGCCATTCATCTCGGTGCTAGTTTTGGCGGGTTTGTGACATATATTTATTGAGGGTTCCTCTGGAAAGCAGTGCTTCTACACTGAGCAGGACCTCCCCTTATTAAAGATGACAATAATAAAAAAACAAATAAAACAATATCCCTCAACACATACACAGATCTCGAATCGGGTGTTCGTAAACGGAACGCAGCGAAAGTTCCTTTCCGATGAGACAAAATTTCTGTACAGATTTATCAAATCAAGAGTGCCAGAATAATTCCAATGGTGTCTAGTTTGCCCATAAATTTTTTTTTTTTCATTTCATTTCATTTTGAACATTTGCCTGCCTCCTCGCAATTCTGTGTGAAATCTAATATAAAAAGCACATCGTATCTGCAATAATGCCATCATGTTAAAAAAAAATTTTTTTTTGTTTTATGCTAAACTTGCCTTTACGAGAATATAACCAACCACATATGCAAACATTCCATATTTAAAAACAAAACAATGCCTGGAAACATCTCAAGCTTGTCATTGCCTTTCAAAATAAGCTTAAAAAATCTTGTGTAGAATATTTAACAACTTAGTCTTTTTTATTATCTGAATTAAAACCCACTACACTAAATCACATAAAACCATTTTCAAATGATGCTTGTAGATATAGTTGCCAAAAGACAAATAGAAGTTACTTGCAAGTATCTAAACCTGTATAAATTTCTGTAAACTAACAATTTGTTCCGCTTAAGTTTCGTCATTAACTTTAGCTCATCATTGCTTGTCCTAACTTTGTCACAACCTCCAGAGCTAACCGAGAAACCCACTGACCTCCGGTAAGTGACCATGCTGTAGATCTACTGTTAGGCTAAATCTAGCATTTCTTTCCCTTCTCATTTATTTATTCATTTATTTTCTTTTGGTAACCGTGCATTTTGTTCATATCTACAGCTCATGGCAATATTTACCTTCACTAACCCAGAAAAGAAAAAGTTGCTCGGGAAAGCTACACGGCAACTACCAAAGTTGTAAACTAGAAAAGATTTATATGTATGCTGGTGTATGCAAGTGTTTGGAAAAGTCAATTTCTGGGATATTTGTTGTTACTGTCCTTAAAATCGTCAGCCTTAACAAACTGCAGTTGTGACGAGACTGTTGGCTAGGCTCCAATCCTCCATAGGTACAATGTGTTAGTCACTATGCGGTTGTTGTCAGAACATTCATGTATGGCCATATATATATACCCCTTTGAACGTGCAAGTGTTATTCTGAAGTCGAGTTAAGTTAGAAGGGAAGCGCAGACATTGATTAGCCAGCATTTGATGACTTTTTGAACACTTATCTAAATGCAACATTGTAAGGCAGTATATACTTGGAACATCCCTAATTATCAATCAAATAATCATAACTGATTTATTTCTCGCTTTCCATATTGCATAGTGTGTTGCAAATAAGTTGCTTCGTTACTGAAATCTTGAATAATTTCCGTCAGTACATGCTTGTTTGCTAGCTTTCAACCGACAGAAATTAAGAAGAAACAACTTGTGATCGTTCAAAGCATCCTTATTACTTTGTAGAGCATCGATTCTTATGGAATCAGATATCAAATCCTTTCCAAACCAATATTTTGCCCCCACTGTGACTAACCGCCCTTTTCTCATGGCCTTTACCTGTAATCAAATGTTTCCTCCATTCTTCAGTCTTATAAACCACAGAACTTTTTTACCCTGTTTATTCATCTACAAACTAATACCTCAAATTCAGTGAAATTAATTTACCTGCCCTAGTTTTATAATAAACTGAACAAATGTCTCAAGTTTTACCCGACTTCTAACGAATGAAACTATTTCTTCCATTCACACTCTAAATGATATAGTGATCAATCTTTCATATATATAAACAATTATAGACATTATAAAAGGTATTATATAAAAATCATTGCAAAATTTAGTACAAGTCACCAGAGTTTTCAATGTCATCTTTAATATCTTCCTGATAACACTATTTCGTCCTTTTCATCTTTATGCTATTCTTCAGAGTTGAATGCTTTTGATTTTCTTACCTAGGAGACATTTTGCATCCCTGACCTCTGACCACTTGGAGGTCACCTGTTGCCATAGTAATATTAATCTTAGCATTTGTCTTGTTTGGTTTCAACAAAGTAAAAACTCTACTAGCCGTAGGTACATAACGAACAGGAAACAGGAAACGTGTATGTTTTAATAAGGAATGACAAAATGTTGCTGGGTTAGAAATGGCAGATTATCAAATATGTAACACTGAATACTAATCAAAGTAAAACTGTTGCCGAGGTAAATCAAGTGATTTCAAGTAGATTAGAAGTAGTTTAGATTCACTGAAGTAGTAAACAATGGAATATGTTTTTTTATATAAAAGTGCCATGAATTGTTCTTTTCACCCACAATTAACTGGTGTTTTTTTTTGTAACAGTTATATTATTTTTTGGGCAATATCAATGGTTGTCCAGACCCTGGTATGCTAGGTAGGCTAGACTTTAGTATATCAGTTTGCTATATTATTTGAACAGGAATGGATAAATCCTTGAGATTTTTGCAAATCCATCGCGACACTTGTGTACCAAACTAAACCACCTTCTACTGTGCGCTATTTCATATCTGCAAGATTTTTTATGATATTTTTGTCGGCTGATAAAGCACAACTAGTCGATGCTTTGTAGAAGCCAGATCGTCACGTTGATAGATTCATCTCATAAATGCCACTTAAATTGATGATTCTTTGCTGAACATTCTTCAAATCTAGTTGCACACATGATAGCAATATTCAAAGAAAGAAAAAAAGATGATAAAACTTCAAATCACCATGATGCTAGATGGCCACATTTAAGAACACCAATAGAATAACAGATTACCGTGAGAGTGGTGAAAGTTAACCAATCAGCAAAGAGCATGAATCAGAATGTAATTAACATGCACATCACAGAAAATATTAAAAAGATTATAAAACTTCAATCACCATGATGCTAGATGGCCACATTTAAAAACACCAATAGAATAACAGATTACCGTAAGAATGGTTAAAGTAAACCAATCAGCAAAGAGCATGAATCAGAATGTAATTAACATGCACATCACAGAAAATATTAAAAATGCAGTCATAGCACAACCAATGGGGAAGAAAAGAAACGCAGAATGTTTAATATTTAAAACGCTTGCATACTACAATGTTCCATTTTCTGTTGTTTTTTTTGGTGTCAAGACCTGGAATTTGGTCAACTAAAAAGGGAAACCAAAAGGAAAAAGTAAAAAGAAAAAAAGATAGCTTTATAGTGGTTCACACAGCAGTGGTTATAAAAAATTGATTTCTGCTGGTGGCATCATTTGTAGGCATAAATTGTTGGCATTAATTTGTGGCATTAATTGAAAGGCTATTCTTGTTTTGTTATCATGTTTTGATCATGTCCCTTTTTGTTTTCAATGACACGTCAACGGTCTCAATTAAACAGTTTTCATCCTGTCCCTTCCTTCAATGCCATTTTTGTCTGTTTCGTCTTCGACTTCAGACTATGAAGATGATGAGTATAGTCAAATAGTTTAATACCCATCCAGCTTTGTAGCAATCATCTAGTCATGATGGGAAGACGTTGATATTCTACAATAGCATCATGCATAAACAGCAATGGGGGGGGGGAGGGGTTGGGGATGGTTGGGGGAGGAAAACTAATCCTTGTTTTTCTTTTGAAAAAAAACTTTTTTTGTAAAAAAAATGAAAGTTATACTCAACTTTCACATTTCGGTTATACTCGACTATCATCTTTAGGTTATACTCGACTATCACCTTTAGGTAGTACTCAATTATCACATTCAGGTTATACTCAACTATCATCTTTAGGTAGTAAACAATTATCACATTCAGGTTATACTCAACTATCATTTTTAGGTTATACTCAACTATCATCTTTAGGTTATACTCAACTATCATCTTTAGGTTATACTCAACTATCATCTTTAGGTTATACTCAACTATCATCTTTAGGTTATACTCAACTATCATCTTTAGTTTATACTCGACTATCACATTTAGGTTTCACTCGACTATCACATTTAGGTTATACTCAACTATCACATTTAGGTTATACTGGACTATCATCTTTAGGTTATACTCAACTATCACTATTCTCAACTATCACTTATTCTCAACATCAACTTTTACAACGTTTTACAACGATCACTCAACTATCACATGGACTATCAAGTTTCATTTAGTTATAATAAATGCATGCTATATAATAATACAGCAAAGGTTTGATATCTGCGGCTTTTCTTACTTTTTATTCCGTTTCGGTTTTGAAAGAAACAGCGAGGAATTATCGACATCTGATATATGAATTCCATCAACTCTTGATAAAATAGCAAACTTGTAGCAAGTTTGGCAATAAATAAAAACAGGAAAGGAGTAACAAAGTGAAATCACATCCATCCATTTAAATACCCTCTCAGAGCTAATGACGAATTTTGTTTGAAGCTAGCTCTCGGCAGACGACAAGTTTTGCGAGATTGAAACCGCTCCTCAAACGCGATATCATTCTGTGATTGTAGCAAAGATATAAAAGTAGTTAGTACAGTGATCAAAAATATGATAAAACTGATGATTTAACGATGGTTGATAACAGAGTACATACTGTTTTGACCCTAAAATGTAAATAACTCGTTTTTAACAACTGTACCATAGTCTGTCATGCAAGCGGTAACTAACACTCATGAGAGAGATACCTGGAAACGCTGTTTTAAGTTTGATCTTTTTGGAAAAGTGTTTCACTATTTTTCTCTGAATATATTAAACCTTTTTTTTCTTCGCTGCCAAAGCGTTTGCTAACAAAGGATGAAGGGCATAGTAAACGTAAATAGTACCTAAAACTTCGAACAAAACTCTGCAGGGAAATCTTGTGTTGATAATATATATATCCAGCAGAGAGTTCTTTACCGAGGAATAATTTTGGTGTTTTTATCTTTCAGCGTCCAGCCATGGAAGTTCCAACTTCAGCTCTAGCAGTAACTCCAGACCAGCAAGTTCAGATATTGACAAGGTGCTAGATGACAACAAACCAGGGGTAAAGCTGTTTTTTGTTTTCTTTGTCTTTTTTTCATTGTTCTTGTAATGTCCATTGTTTTTTCATATGTTTGAAGATATGAAAGCTGTACTGAAAAGCCCAAAAATATTCTGTTTTAATGTGATGTAATACTAACACTTGAAAGACATGCAAAGGATACTAATTTGTGCTGTTTTGATCTAAACCCTGTTTGCTCCTTTTTTTGGGTGGGGATGGAGGAGGGGTGGTGAAAGGGGTGGGGTGGGAGTTTGAGGTTAATTTTTTCTTCTTTTTTGAACAAGATGGCAGTATTTGAGTTAAAAACATTGTTTGCATGTCTATGATTTTAAGATACATTCCTTTCAATTAAGGAGAATGACTTTTACTCAAGATTATTAAGGTAACACTTTCAGGAACAATATTTAGGAGACTAAGGGTTCATGATGTTTGAGTTTTGACTGGAATAGATTAAGCCACGGCCTCAGAAATCCACTTTACAGCGTATGCCAGAAAATGCAAGTATTATTTGGAAGTCTGTAAACTACCATTAATGCAACTGCAGTACAGTATTAGTATAGTAGTAGGGTATAGTATAGTAGTACAGTCAGTTAGACAAGACCGTGTGAAGGACTGTCAAGCACCGCAGTGCCGTTTATACTTCCACGCCGATTGAATCGGGGGAAAGAAATCGTTATCTACAATAGATGAAAAAGAAAAAGCTTAGTGCCCAGATTGGAAAGTTAGATATATATGAAATATATATATTTCCCTGACTTACAATAAAAAGGTATGTGGAATGACAACTTCATCAGCACATGTATGCTACATCAGGGTCAACTTCAGCAGAAATCTCTGTGCCACATTCTGTGATCCCAATTTATTTTATGAAAGTGCACATTTGTGGGTGCCCCCTCATCCCCCCCCCCCACTCCCAAAATGGCAAAGGTTTGCTAGCTTCCAAACCCCAGAACACTCCTTAACCTTCTAAGTCGATGGTGAAATATCTAAGTCAATGAAATTATGTGGGTTTGCCAAAGAAAACCCAGAGGACTTTCAGTGTGACACATATTTTAAAACAAATATTATTTTGTTGATATTCTGTAATTGGGTAATTTCTGTAGAAGTAATTTCATTGCTAATAACTGTCATTACTTTGGTAAATAGTACAGTGAGGCTTTCTTAAGCCTGGGGGAGGGGGAGGGAAGGAGGGGGAAGTGAGGGGGGAAGTGAGGTGGCAATGTTTTCACTTGATAACTTCAAATGAGTTACAACTACTATCCTATATTTTAATGCTGATCAACAAAAGTACAATAAGAAATTGCTAGACAAGTTATTTGGGAAAATTTCTCCATTTCTGCCATTAGCTACCAACAAAATAATTACTTATATATAATTACTTGATGATTGAAATAAATAGCAAGGATTTACCTTAATTTATTACTAAAAATCTGCATTACACGTTTCAAAGATACTTAACGTGATCGTCGCCAAGTTTTTCAACAACGGCTTTCTAAAATATCTCTTTATTGCAGTCAGTCTTTCGTCGTTTTTACAAGTATATGTCTGTGAGGCCGAAGCAGGTATATACTGTTATACTGTACGCTAGTATCCTCTGTTTGTAATATGTCAGACAAACTGTTTCTAAAAAAGTGTATTATACAAAACAAACAGGCATAGGGAGGTACGCCATCGTTTTATTTATCCAGCAAGCTCTGCTCTTCTGTCAGGGATGTATTAAAACCGCACTATTACCTTGCCATTACCAAATCAAAGTCGTCTAGTAAAGTGTAACTTGTGTTTGCAAAATATACGACCTTTATCCCTCAAACTGCCGTATTATTTTCTGTTTTCAATACAAACCGACGAGACTTATCGAGGTATGTTTTGTATCTTTTTCCCGATACGCTCCGCTCTCGGGACGAAGAAAAAAAGAAAAAATTGCATTTGTACTCCACAATGAAAAAAAATCATTGGTGGTTATTTATATAATATTTTAGTGATGTATCTAACCAAACCAAATCTCTGCTTTTTTTCTAAATTCACTTCTTTGTATATCAGTGATATTTGTACGATTCCTTCCGTTAAATCAGTGATGCTAAGTGAATTTCTTGCCCCCCCCCCTCCTTTTTTTGTAAACATTCTATCCATTCAGTTAAACTATCTCTATAAAGTCTGTATGTACCTAAAAACATTCCGGCCCAAGTTTAATGAACCATTACCCCTCTTTTTTCATGACCCCCTCTCTTTTTTTCATTTATACCCACACTCTTTTTTTCAGTCATTCTACCATACTTTACTACGTAAATGCAAATCATTCAGACTGAGTGAGGTATACTATATACATATATATATATAAATCTAGATATATTATGGAGGAAGCATGTGGGATGCTGGTGAGCTGGTCAGGCAATGGAATAAATGAAGCCCATTAAATCAAATTTGTGCAGACCTCTTTTTATGATGTCCTGTAGATCCGGCATAGTGACGTGAAATATTCTGTATTAAGCTAAATTGTGCCATGAAAGATGAAATAATCTTGCATTGCATGTTTTGTGAACGGGGCTCAATAAAGCTCTTCTTTTTTTTTATTCAGTGAAGGTTTTTTTTTTCCTTATTCATCCCAAGTTTTTCCAGTGGTATCCTAGAGCCAATTGCTCTATCAGGAGTTTCCTTTGACCAATAATGGCTTGGTCTCACTAATAGCTGACAGGCCTTAGATAAAGATGTGATGATCATGATATGATACTTGAGATTGTCTGAAACCCTTGGTATTCAATTCCCCCCCCCCCCCAGCTTTGTGATCCCTATTTTCATCTTGACCATCTTGGCTACCCTCCAGTGGTAAATATTTTGGCTTAGGGAAGGGGTCCTACAGTGAGGTATCCTTCCATCTTTTGGTTTTTGATTATAAAAGGGTTCTTAGCTGCAAAATAGTGTTGTATTTTACAACTTTTGAAGTCAATTCTATGTTCAAGATTTTTTTGTCCCACAAAGTTATATTGGCAATTGTTTTTTCTTCTTCCAAATTTTTGGCAGCCCCTTTCCCCCCCCCCCCAAAAAAAAACAATTTGGGGACCCTATAATGGGTAGGGATTCCCAGTTTGAATAACAGGGGTGTAGAACAATATCTTTGGTACCACTTTTTGTAAGTTTAGGTGTTCTCTGCAGGATGTTGTTTAAACCTTGACTCAACCTTAGGGTAAAGGAAAAACACCCAACCAGTTAGATTTGCTTCAAGTAGAGGCAAAGATTATATTGTTGTCATGAGTCATGACCTTCTTTCAGTGCTACAGGCTTCTTCCATGTATCTCTGCCTCGTTTTTTCGTCTTTTTCTTCTTCTTATAGTAAAGTTCTTCTCTGCTCGCATACAGGGTCTGCTATTATGGACATAATAACAGTCCTTTGTTCTGATTTAATGCTCGGGTTTCTCTCAGTGATTCCCCATACGATTTTTTCTTCTTTTATATATTTTGAATAAAATAAAATTACAGCTGTACTTGATTTTGGAATGAAGGTGGTGGTGGTGGTGGTAATGCACGTTCTTGAGATTTTGAGCTCATGTCTTTATCTCGTGACACAGTTCAACAAAAAAGTACAACAGTTCAACAACACGGTTCAACATTTCAACAACAAAGCTCTACATTTCAACAACAAAGTTCAGCAGTTCAACAACAAGGTTCAACATTTAAAATCACAATGTTCAACATTTCAACAGCAAAGTTTTGGTTTTTCCAACAACGACAGTTCAACAACGAAGTTGATCCACGCAATGTTTTAAAACAGGGTGTATAGAGCGTCTGAAACACTATAAAGCTGATTTCATGACGCTCAACATTGTTGCTTGTTGAAGTGTGGGTAGTGTCGACATGTGTGTGAGTTTAAGCTGGTGCCTCATAGTAGATGATATTGCTGAAGAACAGACTTCATCTTGACGACATTATCTCAGAGGTGTTTGCCATATCACAATCTAGAAATATTTCGGGTGTCTTTATCATAGTTCTTTATCATAAATGTTCAGTCTGTATGCCATATTATCATTCGGTGGGTTTGTAAGAATCCGAGAATTACTCGATCAGCCGAGAATGATGATCTTGCAGATTGACAAACCTGATTGCTTGTTTTGAAGTGCCTTCGTGGCATACATAAATTATTATAAAAAATATATAAATTTTTATATACAAATTTAAATAATTCTTCAATTGACGTGACGGTGATGTTTAAATTTCCGCAACTATTTTCCGGTCGATCTCCGATCGCAATTTTGCAACAAGGCCCACAATTTCTGAACATCTTTTCACAATTTTATGACGTAGACCTCACCTTGGCGAGTAGCTATGCAACAAGGTTAGTTGTCGTTTCTCTCTCCCTTGCATCACTCACAAAATGCAAAAAAACCAAGACGGTTTTGAACCAATCCGGTTCAAAATACCGCTTAGAGTCGATTGAGAGGAGACTAGAATAGGCAACACCTTAGCCACGGTTTAAATACTTTTCCATCGGTCTTTTAACAGTTGCACGATTCAGTTCTTTTGCCTTTCTTTTTTTTCCTTTTCTACATTTGCTATGCCGAATTTGATCTCTGCACAGTTTAAAGGTAACTTCGTGCATAGCAACATCATCCCTGAGTACGGTTACCATATTTCTCTGGTTGAAATTGGGGACACCGTGTCTTCGGAAGGCTTCTAAGGGAAGGGAGGGGGAGAGGTTGTCCCCCTCCGATGTGAAGAAGAGGGCATACAAAATGGTAGCATATTTACAGCAATGTATACCAATTTAGTACAGTATAAAATTTCCAAACATTTATACATAGTTATTTTATTTAGAATTTTTCTCGACAAAAGGGGTGGTTTAGCATCAGGATCTAGCCAAATATAAAATATATATTGAATTGAATTGAAATTATTTCTACATTCCATTATTTTACATTTTGAACAGTATAGGATAAATATAGGATATAATATTAAAACTTAACTTTAACTTGCCAGGCCTCGTAGACACGATAATTCCAATCTGTTAGTCGTGCGTGTTGAAATGATTATAACATGCATTCCAAAAGGTCACATACAGTAAGGCACAGTAGGTGTGTACTTTAAAGTTTGTGTATCATAAAAAAAGCAGTGATACTTTCTGAACACCACAAAAAACTTATAGCAAATCTGGACATTTTAGTTTGCCAGATGACAATATATATTACCGTTGCAAAAATGGGACAATCCCAATAAATCAGGGGGGGGGTGGGGAGTATGTTAACCCTATGTGTGAAGTTTTGCCTGATTCCTGAAACGTGTATCCCTCGTTTACTCAAGTAGCTAAACAGTTTCAAAGTATGACAAGAAATCTATGGACGCTGAAATGAATAAAATTTATCTAGTAAATTTCAAGACAGTTGGACATTTTCAAAAAGACAAAGTACCTTCTCATCTCCTCTATGAGAACAGAACCTCGTCTCTCTTGATTTGCAATCGCAGGACGAATGTCACTCGTTTGGGGTTTGGTTTTTGAAAGAATATATATTCTCCAAATGTTACAAAGTATTTGTGAGTACAAACTGTATCAGTTGCTATGTCAACGTTGCTTTCCATGATTTTGTTAAGCAATTTTTTGGGGAAAACCTGCTTTTCGCACATCATGAAGAATAAATTATCTTCTTATTTTTTTTTCTCCTTTTCATTTTTCATCTTTTTAGCACCAAAATTGACACTTTGGTCAACATTTTTATTTTAGTGTTTCGCTAGTTAGTGGACTATTTTTTCCCTCCTTTAATTGTTTTAATTTTTATCTTTTGTAGTGATACGTTCAAAAGCATGGAATATTTAGAATAAACGTGGATGATCAATGGATCATTAATAAGTGTATTAAAGGTGATGGGAAAGATGTCTGTTGCATTTGGTGGACCTATCAGGTAATACCAAACCTCGTTTGGCAATCTTAAGGCGATCTTTCTCAGAAAATATTTATCATGCTTAATATTTTTTATGATATATGAA
Source organism: Apostichopus californicus (assembly GCA_020650975.1). Classification (NCBI taxonomy): domain Eukaryota; kingdom Metazoa; phylum Echinodermata; class Holothuroidea; order Aspidochirotida; family Stichopodidae; genus Apostichopus; species Apostichopus californicus. Next base: position 12,300 of record JAIPMN010000603.1, on the reverse strand, counting down.
AAATATTTTCATAATTTTTAATGAACAAATTGAGGAGCTACTGCTAGAAATGGTGCAGATCTGTCCCAGAACTTTGAAAAAATTTTGAATTATGTTATGACAGAATATCAAAACCAGTTATGTACATTACATGACCAATATGTTTTCTTTCCATGACATGGGAGAGCACCTGTGGTTCCTCCACTTGTAAAGTTTTCTCTCAATTTTAATCTCTTGTGTTGGATCTTCTCTGTGTTACTATAATATTTGCCACTCTCTCCACCTCTCTCCCTCTCTCAAAAGAAAGTGTTGTCATCATATAGTGAGGTTAATGTTAAGTTGGTACTAATTTTGGTGTTTGATGTGATCAGGGTTAACTCCAACAGGGTAGTGGAAGAGGGAGAGGAACAAACACACAATTGTATGGAAGCACTTCTTCACAAATTTCAACTCATCATCATCTGAAAAACACTACACAGCCGTATGAAAAGCACTCGCACTTTTTTTTTTTT
>JAIPMN010000603.1:0-11799 GCA_020650975.1 Apostichopus californicus | reverse complement strand
TTTTTTTTTTTTGGAAATTGATATCATCTGTAACCAGCCGCCAAATATCCAGTATGCATCTCTCTATATCAATGAAATTGTCACAGAATGGGGCAGACAGCAATGTAATCTCTGTCAGGTTATGGTATTTCGCTTGTAAATTTCCCGGTCTGCGTCCAAAAATGTCCTTCCCCTCCATGAAACTTTGCCCGGTCTCGGCCGAAGAAATGGGATTAGTTAGAACTGCTGCTGCTGCCATTGTATGTAAATAAAAGGAAGAAAAAGAAAACATGTTCTTTACACCTTGAATGTGTTTGTAAACCTCTCCTTGCGGTTTATTTTCTTTAGGAATTCCCATCGCAAGTGGAAAGTTTGTCCTGTAATTCAGTAGACTAATCTTCTTGACAGTGTTTTACAGAGTTTTAGGGTGTCGCGTAGAAAGCAGAACTCTTTCTCATTTCACGACTAAATTGTCAAATATGCTAAGACTTCCCCCCTTTGTCGCCGACGAGACATCTTACATAAAATCCATAGTATAGAATGGCTAAGGTCTTGTTTACTAAAAACAAAGTCCCTCAAACTGTTGTTTCAAAATGTTGGATTCAAAATCGATGTAGTTCCCTTTATTTGGTTAAATGGAGTCCTGGATTTTTGACGTGAAATTTTGAGAGTTTACACATCAGCGTGCAGTCGATTCCACCATATTGACACGGAGGGCTCGTACGTTGAACATGTCCAATGTAGTTTCCTTTCAATCGGAACAGATTGGCCATTCATTATCGGTTGAAAGTGTTATCCGTTTATTCCTGAATGATGATATAATGTCTGTGATAAATGTAAAGAGATATCCTGTGCCACTTTATGGGACAGCCAGGGCCCCAAAAAGTTCTTCTTGATTGCTTCTGGCACAAACTCGACACTAAAGTTTAAGTAAACGGTCTCTCTATCTCACGGTTTCTCACACAGCAAGGACAAGCACAGCCACAACGACCGACTACGCTACTCTGCTCCGACGATATGAATGGGGACACCTTAGGCGCAAACGACCACTCACCCTCTCCTCCCCCCCTACCAGAGAGGACATCTAGGAGATCGGATGTCACCAGACCAGAGCCGTTGTCACTTCCCAGGTCGCAAGAAGATGAGGAGCCTCCTCCGTTACCAGTCAGGCAGGGCAGACAGTCTGTCTCCAGGGAACCGCCGCCGTCTCCCAGGACACCGAAACCATCGGTAAGGAGAGAACCACCGCCGGTAGCAAGGAGGCCGGATCACAGACTGCCACGACCAGAATCTCATATCTGATGATTTGCTAGATATGTCAAACGTTCAGTCTTTCCCATATCATAATCTTTACGAGTTAATTTTCCGTTTCCTTTGTTTTCTGAAGGAAGTACATTTTTATTGGCCTGGAAATTTTCACTCCTTTTTTTTTTCTTAAGATCGTAGTCGATTCTTAAAAGCCCTGTGTGGTCTCGGAGTAATGAGAGAGTGGTCATATAAACAAGCAGTCGAGTAGCCTAACTAAGCAGTGATACTACAAACCAAATAGCCTAACCGCCTGTGATAATTTTAATGTCCTTAAGACCTCGTTATCCCACTATGCAATAACTAACTGGGATCTGTTTTTCCCCCCTTTTTTTTCAATGATCTGCATTCTTGTTGAGAAGGCTTAAAAGAAAGAAAAATGGTCATTTGATCTCCAATTTATCAATTACAATTTCAGAAACTTAGATGTATTATATTTATATTGTCATAGACTGAGAGACTATAGATAGATATTATTGCTGTATATTTCTCAAGGCACAGATACTTTCAAATTTGGTGAAATTGAATAAAGAAGATTAATCAATCTCCTTTTACAAAAACCAACGGTAATGATGAAAATGTCTTTTATATACCGTATCGTAACTGTGATAGAAAACTCAAAAGGCAGAATCCTTCCAACAGTGAATTTAAACCCATTTAGAGGCTGAGACTTTGCTGGAAAGGAATGTCTTATTAGAACAAGCGTGACAATTTTTTTTTTCAAGAAAATTTTTTTTCTTTTTATATGGTGGATTTAAGGCAGGTGAAACAATATGTAAGTTACACAATATGTTTTGGTTACATTTATGTTATTAAATGAAATTTTCTCCTGTTTATTTGTTTTTGTTTGTTTCAAACAATACTTTGTACATATCTCATATTGCAAATTTGATAAAGACACGTTTGCTTCGTCATTTAAAAATCCCTCTCATGGAATTACGTTATTTCCACTGTTTGGGTTGATCTATTAGCCAGTTTGTAATATATAATCTTGTTCTTCCAAAAGTTATTAACATAAAACATACATAGGAACTTCAATTTAGCAGTGCATTTAGCTATTTTATTTTTTCTCCAGCTGTTGAAAGGCTGGAATTTTATTTTTATTTAGAGTGTTTATGAATTTTAATTCTGTTTTAAAAAATGTTTAGTTGGAATTAGAAGGGAAGAAAAATATGCTTAAATGAATATGTGAAGCGAGGATCCATAATGGTGTGACCTTGACTATAGGATTTGCTTGTGAGTATTACGTTAACTGTCGATGGCAGGATGGAAACTCCAAGATGTATGAAGCCTGTTGATTACTAATGCTAGACTTTAAGATGTATATAGTGTCCTTAGATGTACAGGCACTCTCTTTCTCTCTCTCTCAGAGAACATATTTAATTTGTCTATACCAGAGCCTGGCATTAAACCCTGAAATAACATTCAAATGTGAAATGGTGACAGATGATTATGCAACTTTTTAGAAAACTGATTTATATCTGAAAGTGTCAAAAGATTTTGAAATGTTATGTTCAATGCTTCTTTTTTTACAATGAACTTTTTGTCAATGCTTCAGGTAATAAGATCACAAAAGATAGGACTTTTGTTTCATTCCCCCCCTTCCCCCCCCTCCCTCTTTTATTACCAAGATATGTTTATGTTAGGGTTACCTATCATAAATTAAGTTAAAAATGACCATATTTACTCATGGAAGTTATTACAAAGAAATCATCTTTGCAGCTGTGGGAGAAGAAGAAGAAGAAGAAGAAGAAAGTTTTTCAAGTTTCCATTCCATTTTTATAGCCTTAAAAACACTTTCCATTAAACCCTTTTATATTTCTTTCTTGTTGTCACCACTTATGGTCTTCTTTGACATTTAAATTCAAAAAGTTAACATATTGTTTCATAACATTTTGATTCCAATTAAGGCATGAATTGCTTTTGTCTTTGTTTTGAGTTGTGTAAACTTGTCAGAAGCCCTTTTTTGATGAAACTAGATATGATAAGACTAAGGCCAATGTGAATGTAACTTTACAATTACATCGAGAAATAAATAGTAAGGCTAGATAGTGATCACTGAATCAATCAAGCTTGCAAATTTTCCATTTATTCTATGCTTTGGTGACAACTATTGAATTTCAGTTTATAAGTTTGCTGCAAATATTTAAAAAAAAATTCCCCTTCATATTAAGCCATCTATTGGATGCTTATCAGTTGTAGTCTATAAATATATTAAGTCTCACTCATTTAAATGTTCATATTTTATCTGTTTTAGTTTTCTTTTCTCTGATAGAAAACACTAAGTTTGTTTCTTTTTGTGTTTTTTAATTTCGGTAATTAAAAATAGTCAATCTTTATATCTTGTATATAGAAGCAATATGGTCTAATTATTGAGGGTGGTTCAAATGTTTGCAATTATTGACCAACAGTGAAATAATTTAGTTTACATTAGGAAAAACAAAAGAAATACAAAAGGAGTGGCAAAATACTTGATTAATTAGAAGGACAATGGCAAAATTAGTCCATGAGAATATATTGAAATCATTTATAACGAAGTAAATTTCTTCAAGTATAAACGAGAGTACAAACAAACAGCTCTATTAAGGCCACGAAAAAAACAAGAAAATTTGAATCACAAACGTGAATCAATATCACTTATGTTGATGAATTCCATGATTTCTGATTTCAGATTAATTATTACATTGTGACTGGAGGGCTGTAATAGAAAACTCAACTATCAATCAGATACAAAATTGATCTTTTAACCCTTTAAAAGGAACCAGTATCAGTAATGGAAAAGTTTGGGATTATTCTTCTTGTTATTGTAATGAAAATGTAACATATCCAATGTTGTGTGGTATTTTTTTTTTCATAGTCAAAAATTAAAAGATTGCTTAATTAAGGGTTTAGATTTGAATAGTAAGCCATTTCTTTCTTTTTATTCACCTCTTTTAATTTCTTTCAACTTGGCATTAATTTTAGGGCAGTGGAAAATTGATGAAAAAAAAAGAAAAAAAAAATTGGCTTCCATATCTGTTTTTGTTGTACGTCAAGGTTTTGTTTAAATTTCTCATATATGCAAATATTTTATACTTATTTTATATTCTTTTTGTTGACATTGTACAGATTTGATAAAAAAAAAAAAAAAAAAATCATGTTTTATATTACAAAGATTTCTGGATAAATTTTACTTCAGCAGTGCATACTCGACATAAACAAGAGAACTAACGAAAATGCTTGAAAATTAATTATATTATAGTCGGTAAATTTTATTAAAAATTTGTTAACTTACCAGTGAAAACACCAAGAAGTCTCAATTGTTGGAAGGTGCAGGTCACTTATCAAAACAATATTATCAAGGGTAAGATAATATATTATATGATCACATTTGCAACGTGAAACCCTTTTTATTGCGGGTTTTATTCTTGGAGTTATACTTAGTGCTTATTGTATCAGGTGTAGATCATGGTGGTGGGTGGAGGGGTGGGGTGTGGCTAGCAGTGTACAATGTGACATAAATCTTCAAAAGTAGCTATTAGCACAACCTTTCATTTATATGGTCCATTTATATGGTTCATTTAATTATCCATCGGAATGCACCAGCGCTAGGGCTCAAATTTGTAATTGTAGGCTCCCTACCAAACGAGTTGGCCTTGACAATCCCAGGGCCCAGTTACAGAATGTAAGGTTTTATCAGAGAAAGACTCTCCTCACAGATTCTGATAAGGTGAGCTATGACGTAAGAGGGAAAATTTGTCTAATATGAGTTCAGAGTGACGTCCGTAATGTGATGCTTTGTACAATAATGATGTGCTTAGCAATATTTGTCTTTCTCTGTTCTCTCTTGGTGTTTTAGTGATGAGTGAGAAGTCTCGTGGCCAAATGAATGTACACTCTATTTGCTGTAACTTTTGTAAAAGTTTGCACCTTTGCTCTATTCTTTTGAACCTATCTTTTAGTACGAGTCTCTGGTTTCTACAAAATATTCTATGCAAGCTTTTCTCGTTACAATAAAATTCTGTGACGGTCTGGCCACATTAAGAATTATCACTCTCTGCGTAATATCTGTTTTTACTCCGTCGCAGAGAGTTCAAACGGCTAGAGATTTTCAGCATTGGAAAGAAATTTTGTAGTTAACATTTCACTGGAGAGAAAAGATAACGATTTAAAAGTAAAAGCTTCACCTATGTCTTTTGAAGTTTAATAATTGAGGTTTTAAAGTGGGCTAAAATTGTATGCGAGTCTCATTGATGTACTGATACTTATCGATTAAGCAAATTATTCAATAAACATAAAAAGCAACGAAAAAACTTGTGAACCAAGTCTCCTCATTTGATTCCGCTCTTAGTTATTGACAATTAAATTGAAATGTTAGGTAATGGAAAACTGACCATATAGCACATTTATTTCACAGGAACAAAGAGTTTACTTAACAAACACATTTTTTCCTCTTTTTTAAGTCCAGTAAAAGCTTGGAATATCTGGAATCCTGAATTATGCGGGTTCACAATCCGACAAAGCCTAATGATTTAATATATCCTGCGGATGTACTGTCCAGTACTTGCAATTTCAGCCGGTTGGGACGATGTTTTCCCTCAGAATTGTATTTTCTTATCCAGCTTCAAAATACTCGTACTGACAGTATGTAGATCATGTCTCTATCTAGGAACTGTTTGTACTGTCAGTATGAGTGCTTTAAAGCATGTTGATGGAGGACAGTATGCAGTGGTATTAGCATTGGTTGAGATTGTTGAACTGCTGGCATGGAATGTTGGCATTTCATTCATGTACGAACACTGCCAGGTCCAACTGAACAAGGGAACTAATTTTAAATTCCCAAACGGAGCAAAATTCTAATGAACAATATTTTCCGCGACGACGTTCTGCTAAAATTTGAAATGAAACGGAGTTAATCGGAGCAGATTGGAATTTTGCTCGTGTCTCTGCAAGACACCGCAACGCAGCAACAGTTCAATGTACGGAGGCCAATAGGTGTCATCAATCTCAATGTATGGAGTGTCTTCTTTTTCCACCGACTGGTTCATAAAGTTCTGCATAGAAATTGAAAAGAGAAACGTCCAACTTAAGGAAAAGGTTCTCACCAGGAGATAGCAAACTAAAGATTTGTTTGAAAGCTGACTAAAATTTCCATTGATACTTATGATGGCATGAAATACCATCCAGGGTTAATAACAGCCCGACACAGTGTATGTGAAAATATGCCATACCACCCTTCAAGTTTGCAATCTTACATCCATTCACCCCCTCCCTCTAACCCCCCTCCCCCCCCCACATGCACAAACCACATTTTCTCAGATATTCCTTGTCATGTCTACTCAATAAATGTCAAAGTAACTGCCACGACTACAGATTTATATTTGCTTGTGAACGGCTATATATTAGTACTTGTATTTCATTCTATTTATGTAGAGGTCTTTCATGTTTGCGCAAGGCCGATACTAATTCATGTCTGAATTATAAGGATGATAAAGCAGTCTTTATTAGATCACAGGTGACTATAAACTAGAAAGAAGTAACTGCTAGAGAATAGTCGAATCATAACATACCTCCAGGACATCTAGTAACGGTAAGGCATTACTGTCAGTAGGGCTGTTGGGTGATTGCTAAATCAGAAAATGACAAAAAAAAATATATATATAAAAATTTAACAAATGTCCAAAGTTAGAGCAATCAAAGAAGTGTGTATAAATTCATGACCAATGCATAGAGCAGTTATTTATAATGCACAGAACACATACACTGTGTCTGTTGACTTGTTTACAAAAGAATGCTATAATTGCTCATTTTTTATAATTTTATCACATAGCTAACTCCTAAAGAAAAGAAATACCTCATAATGTGATTGTAAGGAACCTGTCAAAATCTGAAAAAAAAATATGATTTCAACCATCATCACACCTCCAAAGGAAATAAATGTGTGGATGATTCATACCTACCATTGATTTCAATAAACTAATTCTAAATTTAGCTTTACTCACAATGGCATCGGATTCTGTTGCATCGGGATGAGGAAAATGTTTCTTGGAGAAATACTTCAATTCCTTCATGATTCTCATGATTTCCTTTTCCATCCTTGTTTTAGTCGTGGTCAAGTCTGCCTCTAAACTGGAAAGGCACAAACACAAGGTTATTTATTAAGAGTGGATGCTTTCTGTCAATTCCGGGAAGGGGGAAGGGGGGGGGTGGGTGGGTAGGCTGGGGTATTTGTACTGACAAATACGCCGACAAATACGCCGGCGTCTCCCAGTCATGAGATCCCCGGTTCGATTCCCCGCCGACAGCAATGTGTGTCGTCTGGCAAGGGTGTTGTTCAATAACAACTTCCAGACATGGACGTTAAATGGATGTGTGCCGAGAGATTGGCTTCGGTCAGCTTGCGAGTCTAAAAGCCTCCATGGCTTCTTTCGCGAGTTCCTGCTTGCGGGAAGATCACATATATACATACATACATACATACATACCTCTTCCAGACACCTCCCTCTGCCTGCTCCTTCCCCCCACAGCAAATGTGATCAAGATCAGGTTGCTTTTATCTCTACTAGTCTCCTCTCTCCCCCTCCCCCACCCCCGCTCCCACAAAATGAAAGATACACACCTTCCTCAGAAACTTTGCTAGACAAACTCCTATAAAAGAATTGAAATTGTTGGCAATACCAATTTTCTTGATTTAAATGAAACAAACTTTTTCGCATGCATTATGTAGTAAATTCTTGATCCTGTTACCTGGTTTTGGATGCTTTGGACATATTTCTAGCCATAGTCACTTTATTCTGTAACGTTGCCTGCATCTGCTTCTGCTGATGCAAAACTTGCTGTTCCCTGTTGGGATAGAAGATTTCAAGTGAATTTTTCATCTTATGCAAAGACTTATAAAGTAATCCACACTAAAAACTGAAACAACAAAGCAAATCATTAAACTGATAAAGTTATAGTGGCAATGACCAATATGTAAAACAAAGACAGATGTGAAATCCTTGTGATCGAAATCAACATCTTTTAAGATGTTGTAATGTTTATCTTTAATGTTTTGAAATGAAACTTGACCAGTTGAGGTAATAACCTACATTGTTGTGGCACGATTGTATCCAATAAAATCAAAGAATTTAATTGCTATTAAACTAGTAAGGGTTACTTGTACATATTTGAGGGAAGGGGGGGGGGGAGATGTCAAGAGAGGGGCTAAGTGTACATTCTGGGAGAGGTAGGGAGGTTGGTGGAAAGAGGGAAGCACTCTGTGACTGTTACTAAGTCTATGTTAGTTAATTGATCAAAACAGGAAAGCAAAAGGAATGGTTATGAAATTAATTACTGCTACAGATTACGTTGCTTTAATATCAGGGAAGCGGTTCACATGACTGTACTTGGTAAACTCTCCGATCCATCCCGTCACAAACATCTCTTTCCACTCACCACTTAACTTCTTCCTCCAACTCTCGTCTCTGCCCCTGGATGACTTCAAGTGTCTGTTCCAATTGCTGTATCGAACTTTCAAGTTCTTCCCTCAACAGCGCCCTCAGTGTCTCGGGATCCGTCGGCAGTAGCACATGTTCCCTCTCGTTTTCGGTTGCGAGCTGACCTTTCAAAGCTTTTATCTTGACCTCTGAAATTGACATCATAGGATTCCCTTCGTCCACTGGTCCATCTTGGGCAGTGCTCGCGACTTGCGCTTGCAGCTAGAAATAGAATGAAGTGTTATGCAGCGTCATAATATATAGAGCTTAAAAGGTTCACTTCTGAATCCTCCCCCTCCCCCTCTCCCTCCACTGGCCCCACAAGAAATATGACCACCCAATAGGTCACACTTCTGTGGTGTCTAAATACCATAGGATGTACAGTACCATACATATTATTAAGCCAAATTAAGGGTTAAAATTTACATGAGGCTCTATGGCCTAAAAAACTTTAAAAGCACTTGGGCTCAGTAAAGGAGGACTTTGAGATCAATTCAAACTCTTGAATTACATCACTGTTGTGTCAACTTTCTCCCACAACAGAACATATGAACATTGGGATGCACTAAAAATTGATGAAGATCATAAAGGATATCTAACAGACCTTATTTACATCCAACCAGAGATCCTCACACTCTTGCATCAACCTTGCTTTCATCTCGTTAGTGTCTTTATTAATATTTGTAGAAGCAGCCATTGTTATCAGGATCTGAAAACCTGTTGGTTAAGAACATGACAAAGCAGATGTTGAAAAGGCCACATTTTACACTTTCTACAGTTATCGCTGTATTACACTATCTATGTCAGTGAATGACTAGTAGAAGGGCAAAGGTGAGATGATATGCAAATTGCTAGACAAATGTCCAGATGTAAAGCCCTCGTTGCCAACTTTTCTTACAATTAAACATTGTTCTGTTTGTCATAGTTAAAATCAGTCTGGAACAGCACTGGGACATCTAATTTTGCCATTCATTTTTGCCGATATCAGGGTCTTCAAAAAGGTGGGGCTTATTCACAGGGCAGCCCTGCGAATAGCCAGACACAAACATCTTATTCGCAGGGCAGCCCTGCGAATAGCCAGACACATATACCTTATTCACAGGGCAGCCCTGCGAATAGCCGGACACAAGCATGTTATTTGCAGGGCTGCCCTGCGAATAGCCAGACACATACACCTTATTCACAGGGCAGCCTTAGACTTGGCTAACGGGCTCAGTAACTTTTGGGGCTATTCGGGTTTGCCTTTTGGGCACCAGCTGGCTTTTGGAGAGTCTTAATTGGGAGCCCCTATATTTTGGGGAATTTATTGGCCTTTGAGAATCCTATCTTAATTCTGCTAGGATTGGTTTTGGGAGCCTAGGGCCTTAAGATTGAACCAGTCTAGCATTAGTACTGCCAACATAAAAAAATGTCATCCCTCATTTTCACCTTTGTTTTTGCAGAGTGACTGCTCATTTGCATGTAAAGGTGTGGGGGGGGGGGGTGTCACACCCTTGACCATATTGGCTTTAAGGCAATGTCGGCTTTTGGGGAATCCCAAGGTAAGCTCCCTTAAAATAAGCTTTTAAAATTGAACAGCTGGGGTTCCAAAATTTAGCTTATGAAGTGGCAAAGACTAATTTGGCCCAAAAGGTTGGCTTTTTCAAGGCCCCTAAACTGACAGGTATCAATAGCAAAACCGGCCTTTCAAGCCCCTTTAATATGGCTTAAGTAGAACCTATCTTTGACATTATGGGGCCATAAAGATTGGCATAATTGAGGACCCCAAAATTGACTTTTCAGAAGCCCTTTTTGCATCTCATAAATCTGGGACCCTTAACATATGATATTTGATGTCCCTGAAACTGGCTTTTGCCTCATACACATTTTGAAATTGATATCAGTATGGGGACCCGAAAAATTTCCTAATGAGCCAGTTTCTTGGGGCCAACTGTTCCATCCTTTCATATTCTTAATCACTGCCTACACCTAACGTTAGCATGCCTATAGGCAGTGGCAAACCATTGGTTAGTCCATTTAGCCTAGCCCAACAGTAACGCTTGCGACATGCCCTAGGGCCTAGGCCCCTAGGGCTGAATCGTAAATTTAATGTGCAAATGCAATTAAGTTCTTCTTATGTCAGTCGGTTCAAAAACAATATTTTTCTAATAATTCATGACATTTAAAATTTAGCAGTACATTTCTCCATCAAAAACCCGGCAAAGACGGTGAATCTTATTCTGAAACTGAAAGAAATGAAAGAACTTCGGGTTTGAGGTCAAATGAATGAAGTCACATCAAAAATGATGTCATTGAAAGCCAATAATAAACCTATTTTCAAAATCGTCACAGCCCTGCGAATAAGGTGTCTGTGTATGGTATTCGCCGGGCTGCCCTGCGAATAATCACTTTGCTTCAAAAAGGTGTCTAGGCCTAGTTTTCCTAACTCTAAGGCTACCTGCAGAAGTTCTAACTTTATTTCTAATTTTTCTCTCTTCGAAGTTTGATCAAAATTTCACGAAATGGTACCGGTATTATCTTCCTTATATTTTCCATACGGATATGTTATTTCTACCAGATTCGCTGAAGTTTTAACGCATTTCCTTACAATGCATCGCATAACTGGTACTCGGTACGCCTAGCCTAAGTTAGGCCGAAATCTACTCTAACGTTAGTTTTACTGTACTTAAGCGTATAGGAACGGCGCGAATTACAAATGACTTCTGAAGAATAACACCGAATCCATTAAAGTTTATGTGATTGGAAGTTTTACCGTCACACTTCTATGGTTATATATTCCACTGAACAAGTTTGTTATCTTTTTTAGGATTATTTAACTTCTCATCCGTTGCAAAACGGCTTTTAAGCTGTCCGATTGAAAAAGGCTGAGTGTTTCGACAACACAGCTAGTTGACCTCTAACGTCACTTCCGTTTCGGATTCGCTGATCGTATTAATGGAGTTTGGGATGTGGTGGGGATAGAGATGAAGTTGTTAGTTACTTTTAGAGCATTGTTAAATCGAAATGCATAAAATCAAGTCAAGAAATGATGGAAAACGAAACACTGAGTTTGCGGTACTAA
>JAIPMN010000602.1:24592-35148 GCA_020650975.1 Apostichopus californicus | reverse complement strand
AATCTACTTGTAAAGTTAAAACGTTTCATCTTTTATGTAGGCATGAACATTTGAGCTCCTCTTTAACAATATCCAACTCTCCAATCTGTGACTTCATATTTCCATTTTATTTCATGATATTTTTCGCTAGACTTGAGAGGAAAACTGTAAAATTGAAAGAGACTCCAACTCAGCCCAGTTAACAGAAGTTGAAAGAGTTGCTAATGGTGTCAATGGTAAAATGATACTCACAATTTCTCCCTGACGTCCTGCAGCACCTGCGGCACCATCGCTACCACGGGTACCCTAAGGAAGATGGAAGAAATTGCAATATTGTTATCATCTTATTGGCAAGGATAACAAATTTCATGATCTGACATTACAATGTCAAATGAAGGAAGAACTATGACAACTTCATACTTTATTTTGTATTTACCACATGTTGACTGCCCTATTAATAGTTATTCAATAGCCCCACCTATGAGTAATTACAAATACCATGCATCAAACTGTTCTTTTACATAGAGTGTCAACTAGTTTTACATTCATTTGTTCTCCCTGCATTTTATTTGACAGTGGGAGTGCTAGATATTGCTGGATGATAAAAGATGAATCTTTGCATATTAAATACTGAATTGTACGTTAAAAACAGAAGTGGGTAATCCATCATATGCTCAAAGAATATTTTACAACGATATCAATTTCGAGATGCACTGAGAACTTGACAAGACTATGAAAATCGTTAATGCTAGGGGCACATGAGTATGCGAGGCTAATATGACAGGATGACCCTGTAGGCTTGGTAGATGAATTCAATGAATAAATAAACAAATCATGGGTTATTACCTTGGAACCTGGTTCTCCAATAACACCTTCTTCACCAGGTGAACCAGATATTCCCTGTGGTACAAATCATAATTAATTTGAGATCATAATTAACATTTCATTAGCAATTCAATTGTATCACAGGCTAATAAAATTAACATTTAACCATCAGATAACAGTTAAAATACCACCAGTTTTACCAACAACTAATACAACACTAGTGACAATAATTGAAATGCAACGAGTTGCAACACTTAAAGGGTGTGAAGACTCGCGCAAAAAGAAACATCTAATACCGGTAACCTAGATTCGAATGAGGTGTAACAGAAGTGTTAGACACCACCATCGAACCCAGAAAATACACACATAGCTTGCTACCGTCGGTAATTAGACACTATAGAGTGTACAGTCAGTACGTACAGCTGCGGTCAATACCCACAGCACAGTGTACACACGATACAGCGTTGGACATCTTAGGTCCAGCTTAAGATAACAAAGGTATCACGTTTTAATTACTGTCTGCATTTTGTATCGACAAGAACAAAACGTCACTTGCAAGCAACAGAAAGTTAACTTTTTCAATGCCTTTAAAGACAAGATGGATACGAGTGAAAGCAAATCATCAGGTCAGCAGTGACACAACATTGCTGAATGGACAACTTACTGGTCGTCCTGCTGGTCCTAGAGTACCAATGCTGCCAGCAGAGCCTGGTGGACCCTGTTATGAAGAAAGAAAAAAACAAGAACAAATATAAAACATCAAACTTCCCAATGTACGCTGTGTAATGTCCCATTGCTACAATAAAGTGATATTTTCAGTATGGTTAGCAATGGATACATACATAATCTTCTTCTTCGGGGCTGCGCCGTAATTTATCCAATTTGTTTGAATGACTAACTAATTTGGTCGTTCTGCTCTTTCAAATCCATTGTTTTTATCTTCAAATCTTTATGAGAATATTTGAAAAGAAATTTGACATAACTTATCAATAAAAAATTGGAAGCAGGTTTGGACACCATTCTTTGTATGACATGTTTTGTGGTTGTCCCCACAGCCTTGTCTACTCTAGCTCTCTAGCAGCTACCAAGGGGATCTTTTATAACCTTACAGCCTTCTACCAACTTTATAGCGAGTCATCCAGTATGCTATCAAATTGTTCAGCTTTAAGTATTGCTTCTTTGTGTCCACAAGTATTGCTTCTTTGTGTCTTTGATGTTCTTACCTGGTTACCATCGGAACCAGATTTGCCTGCGAGACCTGGTTCACCATCTACGCCAGTATCACCAATGGCACCAGCTGGGCCACGGCTACCACTTTCACCCTAGGAAAAGGATAAAGTGTCTGAATCAATTAAAACGTAACACATCTCAAAAGAACACGAATCTAGGTCATATTTTGGTCTTTTAAGCATAAGATTACCAGGTACCAAGAGTCTAAAGAGAAAGAACAAATTCACCCGGGACAGAACAGTGTAGATTCCAGCTATGACCCTAGGCAACCTCTTCTTCTCTTACACCCCCAAGACACACTCGGGTATCATGCAACGTAATTACTTCTTTTTAATTCTCTATAATACTATATTCATCCAGAATGTTGGATAAGAATGTTTTGTGGAAGGTGACAAAGAGTTTTGTCATATAAATTCCATCCATTCTATCACTTAGGTAACAAGAACGGTTTCACTTACCACAGAACCACGGTTTCCTGATACTCCTGGGCCTCCAGCTGCACCACGTTCACCACGGTTACCAGAGAAGCCTACTGCGCCTTGAGGTCCGGGGATACCCTGCAACAAGAAACATTTTCATAGTAGATCTGTCCATAGACTTTCTAGGCAGCTGCTTTTTAAAATTCAAATACTAGCAACTAAATATCTGAACTATGAAAAAAAAAATTTCCCCTTATTTTCAAGCATTGCCTTCATGAAAAGTCGGATGTACATTTACCACTCTAGAAGCTTGGAACCACATCGAAATTGTATATTGTTTTGCCGCAAATGTACCCCAATTCATACAAAGGTTACCAAAGTGAGTGACATCATCCTTGTACTTGAAAATAATTTTTCAGAATTACCCATCACGCATCTAATGTTCTTATCAGAAAATCTCTAATTGTGTGAAATTAATATAAGGCCATACTTGAGAGGTGGGGTGGGGGGGGGGGGGTCTGCTGGCATTTTTGGCTTTCTCTGAGTCATTATCACATTATCATTTAAAGATTGGACTGATTTAAGAGTTCATTGTACCTGAAGGCCGACTGGTCCTGCATCTCCTGATTCTCCTTGGTCACCACGGATACCTGGCATGCCGTTTGCACCTTGTACACCTGGAGCTCCAGCTTTGCCTGTCTCTCCCTAAAAAGCAATACAATAATATCCAACAACTTGATTTGAGAGTATTCAATGCTATTACCATGTATGATGAATGGCAGAAGCCAAACTTTATCTTCCTATAACATCATTAATAGCTTATGTGAATTATTTAACTGTGTTTCTCACAAGAACAAATAACAACTCCATGAATGATACAGATTACAGGTTTACTTGGGAAGTAAAACTGTTACATCTGTAGATATCCTGTACAAGTAACAAGCAGCATGAGTGGTCTCTGACTATTCTCTTTGCACCCTGAAATTTACTTTTAATGTCTCATTTGGTTTTCCATGACCGTTCATATGGAACTGGATTTTTTGCTCTCACATGGATTTACATGACTGTTCATATGGAACTGGGCTTTTTGCTCTCACATGGATTTACATGACTGTTCATATGGAACTGGGCCATGATTGTTGATATGGAACTGAGTTTTTTGCTCTCAATTGGTTTTCCATGACTGTTCATATGGAACTGCATGTCTAGTAATGTGAAAAAAATAGCACTTACTGGACCACCACGTGCACCTTGGTTTCCAGCTGGTCCTTGGCGTCCTTCAACACCCTGGGAAAGATAGATTGAATGATGATAGATGGCCACTACTGAACCAATTATATAAAGCAATTTTTTTTTACCCAAAAATTCCTGACAATTTGTTTCTAAATAGTTTGTAGGCAAAACGGCTTCATATTTGAGGTTGATTGCTGGTATCTCCACATCCAAGGTAACATTTAATGTTTCAGGCACTGTGTCAAAATTAGGAGGCTGAAGGGGCTGCAGCATCCTGTAGCTGGGCTGCATCTTATATAATCTTCAGTGCTGAGCAGTATCCCACAATGGACACTGCTGGTCTGCTGAGATCTCTCACTGTAAGGGTTGTTACCTAATACCACAATTGACTTAAATTGACAATAAACCCTAGCGGTATCTTCACAATGGAAATCCAAAAGGAAAGCTTTCTTCTCCACAATAGATCAAGTACAACTTATATCAGCTAATCAATATTTGTTATGACAAAATCAAAATATCCTTGCTATGCATGAAATTATTTTCTTCCTCAAAATGTGACATTATGAGTCAATTTCAGCAAACCGCTTTGAATGTACCACGTAGATGTTTTAGGGAAGAATGACTTACATCGATTCCTTTTTCTCCTGTGGCACCAGGTACACCAACAGGGCCTGATGCACCCTTTGAACAAAAGAAAAGGTCAAGTCGAGAATTTTAATAATACACTACAGAGAGAGCAATGGAAGATATCAGATGAAGGGTCCACAGGTGTATGCATTTCTATAGCTTCTTTTTTTTTATTTGGAGGTGGACAGGGGTGTTGGAGGTGGGCTGGGGAAGGGGATGGGCATGGGGGGGATGGGCATGGGGGGGGAGGTTAACCACAAGCAGATACCATCCACAAATGCACCCATTTCAAGTTATCTAGATGGCAACTTGCCATTTTGAGGTGAGGTAGTCTGGGATATTAAAGTTTGTTCTTCATATTCCATTAAATATCTTTTCCTTTCTTTTCTTGAACAAACAAAGAACATGTCTTACCATCTCTCCAGTTTCTCCGGTGGCACCATCATAACCGTTTGGTCCCTTTCAAATGAGCAGAGAAGAAGAAACAATTAAACATTACAACAACTCTTCTAAAGAACACCAGCCTTTCAAGAAGCATCGGAATTATGTTGCAAGTATCAAAAACCTACGCATAGAGTTGATATGGTCACAGTTACCCCCTCCCCCCAACCCCCCCCCCCGCGACTTAAAGCAAAATTTGAACGTTTTTAGGCATGAAATTTGGTGTGACCCTTTTTTTCACTTGAAGAGTTAACTTTTGTGTGGTTATATCAGGTATTATTGTGTAATTATTAGCTTCTCAGCATTAACAGTCTACCAACAAAATGACTTAATTTAGGACTATTCAAATATATTTTGCAAGAGTAATCATCTCACCACTTCTCCGATTAATTGTTGTCATCCTTAACTACGTCACACAGACTGTCTACATGTAGTTGTCTATTAAATTTCACAGAAAAGCAGTGACTCATGTTGTAAACTGGTTTTGAGAGAGTATTCGGGAAAGTCCTTTCAACTTGATGGATGATAAACACATACCTGTGGGCCCACTTTGCCGGGTGCACCATCGTCACCTGGGGATCCTGGTTCTCCGGTATCACCGTTGCTTCCTGGGGGTCCAATCTGGCCATCAACACCCTACAATAACAAATGTCAAACCACAAATTATAATAAAAAGTAAACTCATCGTAAACTGCATAAGTTTGGTAAACTGAACCTTCACCCCCACCCCTCTCCCCCCACCTCACTTCCTTCTCTCTGTAAAGTCTCTGTCCACTGTCCAGTAAAATCAAACTGTGGCAAACTTATTGACTAGGCCGAGTATCGATCGCCCTCACCACGGCCGCTGTCTCATGCCTGTACATTCTTGCCTCCTTTAAACCATGCACAGATTGAACAAAACAAAAACTTGGCATGATAATGGTTTCCTCTATCACCAGCTATGTTTTGATAAAAGGACCATATTTGAGAGTAGACAATTGACTTTTTCTTAATATAAGTACATGACCAACTTACAACATCGCCTTGTTCACCAGCACTACCTCTCTCTCCAGTAGCACCACGATCACCCTGTGGGATGAAAAATAATATATAAAAAAAAATAAAAGAGTTAACTCTATCAAAATATATATTGAAAAGGCAAATTATATTGGTGAGGTAAACAGAGAGCAAAACAGGAAATGGAAACAATTGCCTTTTAATCCTGATTTTTATCTGTTTTTAAATATCAACATACAAAAATATACTTTGAATTTCATCAGATCCATTTCATGGTATTACTGTAAAATTTCTCTGCCCCACAGCCGCTCCCCCCCCCCCAATATTTATGCAGCTAGTAATAAGCTGGTAACTAGCGCCATCGATTCGTGATAACAACAGCTTCAGCCCCAAATCTTACATGCAAAGTACAGAAGGCTGGTCACAGAAATGAAGCTGTACACCGGTCCCTGAAAGTGGACAGGTGGTTTTGGAAGAGCACTAAACTGTCTCGAGGATTAAAACATTTGCGGTAATTGTGTCAATGAAAGCAACACACTGACATTCTATATACTTCTATGAATGGAATTTTCAAACCCCATTCGCTTTTTTTCCCTGCCAAAACAAAGGACATTCACTTATTTCGTCGGGAAACATACAACAAAATGTGGTTGCTAGGGAAAACTTACTCTGATGCCGGTCAGTCCTACTGGTCCTTGTTGTCCTGGGGCACCCTGCGATCCCTGTGAGTTGAATTAAAAGTGGAATTATTTTCATCTGACATGTAACACGACCCACCATGTAAAAAAATAGTCATTAGTGAGGTGTGTCTTGATTAAGTCAGTAGTGAGGTGTTTTCTTGATGTCAAAATTAAAGATAAACAATAGCTTGATTTTTAAAATATAAAACTGTTTAAATGTAACAACTGGTGTAACTTTAAGAAGAAAATACATTTGACTCGGGTAACTGCCGACAGATGTTCTATCAACTGGATAAATTATATTCCCTGACTTAATACAGCAGTTAAATCGATAGAATAATGACTTGAGTTATTTACATAAGTTAAAACTATATGCCTATGACTTGGGTTTACTTTAGGAAGTTTTAATCTATGATCTTAATGACTTGGGTGATGTACATATGTTTTTTAGGTCTTCTGGATAAATGTCTTTCGGAAAGTTGAAACCTTTCAGAAAGTTAAAACCTGTTGGTTAAATGACTAAAATGTCTGACACTAGTTAGCTATATGGACTAATGACTTGGGTAACTTACAGTATCTCCTGCTGGTCCCTTAGCTCCAGCTGGGCCTGGAAGTCCATCAGGTCCCTGAAGGTGACAAGAACAGGGAGTCATTATCAACAAACCATAAAAATGAGATTAAAAAACTATTTATGGGTAAGTATCACCAAAATGCTCGTAAAATAGCCTGACTGACATGAAACCAATGAGCATAAGGAAAACCTATTTCAAAACAGACCTCCAAAGAGACTCCCCACTAGAATAAACATTTGCACAGGAGAAGAAAGCATCAACATCACTCAAATTAATTTAGAAAAGCCTCACATATTCATTCATCTTTCAAGCTTAATTATGAGCTAAAGATAGGACTTACAGTAGCACCATCGTCACCATCTTGACCGGCAACACCTTGGGCTCCACGGTCACCCTATATGACACAAAGGTGAAGAAAATGCGATGTTAAATTAGGAAGGAATTAGAAAACAAAAAAAATCCAAGGGTTCCACATGAAATGGTCATTAACGATTTCCAATATACTGAGCTAAAAGCTTATCATTGGACTGAGCTGTCTGACATAGAAGTTAGTCAAACTGGTAGACTACAGTTGCCTCACAACACAACTCTCACCAATTGGTATCTATTAATAGGCCATTACCCATCAATTTAACCACCAAATAGTACATTCAACAGGTAGCTAGCACAAGTTGCCTACCTCACATTTCCTCTCATGAATCTCATATGTATGTATGACTCATTTATGACCGGTTTCATCGGCTGAATACTGTTTAGTTACAGGAGTAAGGTCATCATCATTGCATTATCACGATTAACGATGACAGTCTAGAAAACAGGTAGCATATTCCACGTTCGACAAGTCCACTGGTTCTAGTCGGTGTACCACCTTGATGATAAATATCTGCCCTTTGTTACAAAACTTGAATAAAATTCGGTTAAAATTGGTAAAAAATAAACAAATAGAGCAGATACTTACACTGACTCCCTGGTTACCCTGGCGTCCACGTGATCCTCGGAATCCTGTGAAACCAATATCACCAGTTGCGCCAGCTTCACCTTGAACACCGATGGAACCCTATATTGCAAAAGAAGAACCACAACCTCCTCAGAATTTAACTGCTCTTGATTTGAATTCAAACATTTAACAAACCAGTCCACAGACTTGTACAGCACGTCCTCAAGTAAATCAGTATAACACTTGAAACATGTCATACAAGTTCTTTCATATACATGTACACAACTAGTTGCACCGCATGACATGAGGAAAGTGTTGATCTTCCCCTTCTTGCCCTCCCCCCGCCCCCGCCCCCCAACCCCCATTCCCCTCTTCTCCATCCCTCTCTCTCCTCATTTCTTCTACACTTACAAGCCACTGCAGTCTCATTGCATATCTTTTCTGTTGTTAAACACATGCCAGCTTAATATGTCTAAGAAATGTACAAGGAAATATCTAGAATGACAGAATAAACCCCCAAAAAACTCATACAAAACCCATTTCATTAGTTATTAACTTACCACTCCACCTGCAGCTCCAACAGCACCAGCAAGACCAGGAATACCTTGAACACCCTACAGAGAAGAAAAGAACCATTATTGTTACTGAGCAAGCATTAGTTAGGGAATATTAAGTAGTACTGCATATAGTTGTACCAGATAAGGAGGGGATGTGAGGGGGGTGGATAGTATCAAGTCAACTGAAATGGGGGGGGGTATTGCATCACATACATTTTAGGGCAAAGATTGTATCAAGTAAATCGAAAGGGTAGGGTTGTATTACATGTATTTAAAGGGAGAAGATTTTAGTATTTTGAAGGTGATTGATTGTTCCAAGTACATACATACATTCACTAACAAAACAAAAGACAATTGATATATATCCTGCTAAGGTGTGATCAGAATAGAATCTTTACTAACCTGATCACCAGCATCGCCATCAAATCCTGGACGGCCATCAGCACCCTGTAGGATGAACAAGAGCATTGGAATTTTTCAACAGAAAGTAATTGCTGTGTCAGTAATTGTGTAAAATAACTTCATCCACAACTTCATAAATTTTTATACAGTCATTCATGTCACCCCCACACACTGAGTGCTACTGACTAGTCACTACTGGATATATCTGTACATACCGTTGGCTAGTAGTGACCTACAGGATATCTCTATGAATACTGATGATAGTGATATGTGGACTATAAATCTTAACGATACATTTCCCAGTTTCCCTCCAAGTAGTATTTCTTAGTTGATTTTTTTACCATTGTCCACACTATTCCATATCTGAACTCCATGACAACGTAGCTCTGTTAACATGACTCAGTCATGTTTAATGTATAGTAATGAAGGGGAACCCTTGGGGGGGGTGGGTGGGGGGGGGTTGAAAACTTCCAATTTGCCATTTAAATGTGACTATACCGACACATCTCTGATGAACTATAATGGTGTTGCAATAATGAGAATCAAGTAGATTCCGCAATTCCTCACTGACAAAGATTAATTCGGTGAAGATATATCTACATCTAGGAAGTTGTCATGGTTTGTACAATATCAATCTCATTTTTCTGTAGTACAGGATATACCGGTAGATCTGGTAAAAGTGTGGATGAAATGCAAAGAGCTGCTCTTTAACTTGTAATTATTAGATGTTTAGAGGTAAAAAACATTCAAAAACTTACAGGAGCACCAGTTGTACCAATGGCACCACGATTTCCTCTTTCGCCTGGTCCACCCATGGTACCTGTGGTACCTTGGTCACCGGTATAGCCAGCATCACCCTGTGTTACAAGAGAATAATCAAAAATAATTTGTTTTTTCTTTTTTTCCATAGCAACTTTGCTTTTGTATGCTGTGTGACCTTATATAACTAATTATTGTAACATTTTGTAAGAAGATATTATCAATGAGTTTCTTACATCATCAAAGATTGTCTCATTTCATTTGAATAAGATTATATTCCCTCCTGGGTCAAAAGTTAATCATATTTCCCACTGATATTTTAATGGTTACAAGCAACGATACCACGCACCAATATTACGACCAATATTATCAATCCAATCATTCAAAACATTGGACTACCATGAAAGAACTTTTTACGGACATTTATACAACAACAACAGAATTTTAAGAATTTTTGAAACAAATGACTGTAAAATGATCAAAAAGTCTATAAGCCAGACTGACAAGGAGAATCAAGGAGATGCAACTACGAGTCAAAAAAAAAATTACCTTGGCACCCTGTGGGCCAAATGGACCTGGACGTCCGATGCTTCCGGCTTGTCCAACACTTCCGGTGGCGCCAGTGCCTCCATTTGCTCCATTTTCGCCCTGCGTAAATGATAAGAAAACATTTCTTAGGACAATTTCTTAGGGATATGGAATCATCACATCTGAGACCAAATATATTTAATGCCTTTTTCATTTTAAGTCTTTGAAAGCAGAGTTATGTTGATCACTTATGACTGTTCATATGATTGTGTAAACAGCACAGAACACCCAACATTATAAGGAACTACTATATTGAACACTTATGACTGTTCACATAATTGTGTAAACAGCACAGAACACCCAACATTATA
>JAIPMN010000602.1:0-24583 GCA_020650975.1 Apostichopus californicus | reverse complement strand
GACTGTTCACATGATTGTGTAAACAGCACAGAACACCCAACATTATAAGGAACTACTATATTGAACACTTATGACTGTTCACATGATTGTGTAAACAGCACAGAACACCAAACATTATAAGGAACTACTATATTGAACACTTATGACTGTTCACATGATTGTGTAAACAGCACAGAACACCCAACATTATAAGGAACTACTATATTGAACACTTATGACTGTTCACATAATTGTGTAAACAGCACAGAACACCCAACATTATAAGGGACTACTATATTGAACACTTATGACTGTTCACATAATTGTGTAAACAGCACAGAACACCCAACATTATAAGGAACTACTATATTGAACACTTATGACTGTTCACATAATTGTGTAAACAGCACAGAACACCCAACATTATAAAGAACTACTATATTGAACACTGACTGTTCACATGATTGTGTAAACAGAACAGAACACCCACCATTATAAGGAACTACTATATTGAACACTTATGACTGTTCACATGATTGTGTAAACAGCACAGAACACCCAACATTATAAGGAACTACTATATTGAACACTTATGACTGTTCACATGATTGTGTAAACAGCACAGAACACCCAACATTATAAGGAACTACTATATTGAACACTTATGACTGTTCACATAATTGTGTAAACAGCACAGAACACCCAACATTATAAGGAACCACTGTATGGCAACGTCCTCCGTCGTTAGAACACTCAGTCTGTGCATGCAGCCAGAGTAATTCCATTGAGACTATCTTCACAACTTTGTGATTTTGTCTTTCACATTAGCAGAGATAATTTACTCAAAGCACCTCACATTTAAAAAGAAGGATTTATAGCCACAAATAGCTTACCTGAAGGCCTTGAGCTCCTTGCCTACCACGTTCACCTTGGTTACCCTGAGATCCCTGTATGCAAGAAAAAAGAAAAAAAACGTTTGGTGACTGTCTAAACAGAATTTGGAAACATTCGAAAGATGGTGGTGAATATCTGGACAGGATTTGGCAGTATTTGACAGAAGATGCGGACAGGATAGTATCTTAGAAGCAGGTGGGATGGGAGCAATCAAAAATCACTTTAATTACTTTGATTTTTAACCTAGTGTATAATGAAGGAATATGGAGCCAAACAATATGTATATCTTTGAAGAGTATCTGAATTTCTCTTTCAAGATCCTTTATTCATACTTACATCGTCCTTCATTATCATTGGATACTTTCCTTGAATTCTTAGTCAAGACATCAATACTATGCGTGTGTTTTACTGGAATGGATTTAAGACTAGGATAACTTACAGCAGCACCTGCTGCACCAGCAGCACCCCTTGCACCATCAGTACCACCAGCACCACGTCGACCGGTGTCACCCTTGGAACCTCTGGTACCTGGGAGACCCTGTAAAATCAAGAAGTTGCTTGGATCAACAAAAAGAAAATATGAGTACTCGCACACAGAGAAAGTTTGAGTACTCACACATATGCACTGGGAGCATTTCCTAGTAGTTCCTTTTGAATTCTGTCTTCTTTAAAATTGACTGAAATTTCCTTTCTCTTCCTCCAACCAAACCCCCCCCCCTCCCCCTCCTCCAGTCACATCCTTAAAATAAAATTTTCAAAGTGAGCTTGAAAGTTCACACTAAGTATGAAACAGTTATACTAATGGGAAAACTATTCAGTTACCTTTAAGTTTGGGAATAGCTAATAATGTCAAGGTTTTTTCTCTGTACGGAATTAAAAATGTCCTCTTTTGGAAAATTAAAAATGAAAAACACAAGTAATAAAGGAACAAAGAAATTAATTGGACAGAGGCTGAACATTTATATTCAAAGGTTGTCCTGCTGGACAGTGTTTGCTACATTTATACGGAGTGTTACAGTAGCTCAGTGGTTAACGCCGGTGCCTTCCAATCATAAGGTCCCTGGTTCGAGTCACTCCAAGATTAATGTATGTCGTCCAGTTATAGAGCTGTTGACAATTGACAATTCATAATCATGGACGTTAAACATGAATGTAAGAGACTGACTTCGGTCAGCTTGCGGCTTTGATAAGCCAATGAGGCTTCTTCGCGAGTTCCTGCTTGCAGGAGGATCTTAAATACATCATACATAAAGTAGTCTTTTTATTCACTTCTATGTTTTTAAATGTAGAATGTTTTATAATCTAAAACAAAAAGTAACCGTAGAGATTCTTACAGTGAAACCTTTGTGTCCTCGTGAACCAGCAGCTCCTGGGCGTCCATTGTCACCGGGTGAACCCTGGGATCCTGGTGATCCTGGGCTGCCTAGGGCACCATCACGACCCTATCAAAATAGCAGAGATACATAAGCATCAATATAATAAAATATGTACCTTTCAACTTGTATTATTCATTATCCAAACATAAAATGCTGATTTTTCCGGATTTATGCAAACAAACATTGGACTGATGTCTTTACTCTCAGGGCAATAATTTTTGCAAGATGGTTTAATCATCTATGTAATTTTTTATTTTTTTTTATTTTTAAGTGATACATCTAAATAGACTATCGTTTTTCTTTGGTAATGTAATGGACCTATTTAAGGCATACAATAATTTCTTAATTTCCAAGTCTTACATGATATCCTAAGTTATAATCTTCATTGATTCTGTACTACCTTTGTTGCATCTTCCATTTGTATCTAATTTGCAAAAAAAAAAATTGCCACATTGGAAAAGTTTACATACGTTTAATGCTCCCATGACATTCATATCTACACTAATATGATGCATTATCCATTAATGTCCCTCACTTTAGGGATAGTCTTTCCTGTCACAAAATCTAGAATTCCCCACCCCCCCTCCCGTGCCCCCCCGGCCCCCAATCAAGGAAAAAAACAAAACCGAAACCTCAAATTAACACTTACATCTTCGCCGTCATCACCCTGATCACCACGTGGGCCTTGATGTCCAGAAGGTCCCTGAAAAAGGGTAGGAGCATTTAAAGGTAACATGACATTGCTTCTAATTCCCATACTACAACAGGGATACCATTAATGAAAACAATGACAACGATATCCAAATCTGTAAGTTATGATTGCAAACGTCTATCAAATAGACATATAACCAGTGTGTGTAAAAAAAGAGAGCTAAAACAATGCAACATCTAGATTTGTGTCATGGTTCTACACATTTTAAAAAACACCAGTTTCCATAGACACCTAAAAGGTTTTGTTCTTGTATCACAGGTTGAAATTACTGATGATTGAACAATACTACCATCAACAAGATTACATAATTAACATATTTTAAGACTAGTTTGATTTGCTTCTAAGTTCTTGATCATCTCTTACCTGTGGGCCTGGTTCTCCTGGTGGTCCTGGGGGTCCTTGAAGACCATATGGTCCCTGTAAGTAACAAAAGATTTTTTATTATTTAAATATCGATAAAATCCTTGAGTCTAAACATAGATTTTCCCACTTTTTCAGAGAAAAAAATTACATTTGTTCTGCACATCTGTCATCACCACACCAATTCTCTCTTTACAAGAAAAAAATTCAAGGGTCTGCAGCATGCAGTTTATAACAAGATCAGGTCGCACAGAAAAATGCTCTGTCTTAATAGTAGATTTTGTTTGCGATTGATAGGAATTTCAATGTTTCATGAGCGACATAATATCAAGAAACCCTTGAAACTGCTACAGAAAAATGTGAGTGCTAAATTAATCCCAAAGGGGTGGGTGGGGCCATAGGTTAAAAAAAGTAAGTTCATTAATGGTGTAAAATTCAATTAATTTTTATTTCACTTCTGTCAGTTTTAATCCCTTTACAATCTGGTATATTATACGAGATACAGGTCGCTTCAAAGTTAGCAAAAAATAAACAAGGGTTACCAACGTACCCTTTCGCCCTGGCTACCTCGGTAACCTTGTGGTCCTGGATTGCCCCTCTGTGGAATGAAGATACAACCAAAACAGGCATGAATTTCAAATATTATTAGAGAGAGTATCATTTATACTGTTTGCAGCAAATGACAATGTTTCTTTTTCAGGATCCAATATTCCAATCACTTTCCTTTCGTTTCTAGCTTTGTAGTACAAAGTGTACTTGTATATTCTAGTAACAAATCTGAAACGGATCATCTTAAAATTCAGACCGTCCCCACAACACACACTTGTGTCTTAGCCAATCCAGGAAATCCTGTTCCCCAACCCCCCTCCACCCCCCCCCCCCCCGCAGTGTACACACTGCCTGGAAATAATAATAATATTTGCTTTTTATATAGCGCTTTATACCAGCGATAGGTCTCAAAGCGCTTTACAGACGTTATATTACCCTTGGTCAATGACGACTTGTCCCAGAGACAATCCCTCCAGTCGGCAGCAGTTATATACTGCGCCCAATGACAAGTTACCTCACAGGTACCCATTTAACCCCTGGGTGGAGAGAGGCAATTGAGATAAAGCATCTTGCCCAAGGACACAACGTAATGAACTAGGCAGGAATCGAACCAGCAATCCTTGGATCACGAGTCCGAAGCCTTAACCAATTGGCCATCACGCTCTCATTGCTCTCATTAGTTAAAGTTATTCTAATTTATCCTTACCACCAGATTTGTTGGTAGACCATAGTTTCCGGCTCCAGCAATTGGTCCTTTGTAGCCACTAACTTGTCCGTATGTAGCGCCAGCTGAGATCTGGTATGGATGGAAACGAAGGGGGAGAGTTTGATCAAATGAAATTTAGCAATGAATATTTTCCTTCCCTTTAGTAAACTGGAAATGCTTGACAAATGCAAAGTTTCAGAAAGAACGGCTGAATTCATATAACACCAAGGACCATACATACCAAAGGAATGAAGTAATTTTATACACACCCCCACCTACCCACCACTAACCTCCCCCCACCCTACCCACTGCTGTCAGGTGGTTTTCGATGACTCGTTACCTTTGTGAATTTAATTTCTTTGTCTACATTCTCTACAAACAAACTTCAAATGGATAAACATTGCCAAACCTCAAGAAAATAGGAGAGAATAAAAAAAGGAGCGCTTGAAGATTCCCAGTAACTAAAATGATCAGATCTTGTATCATCAGGATTAAAGATTTTAAATGCTCAAACTGACATTTGGGAAGGGGAGAGAGAGAGACGAAGTAGATGGGAAGGGGAGGGGGAAGGAAAGGGGTACTGGTGATGGAAGCATTTTTCAAATGAAATGGAACTTACCTCTCCTGGTGGGCCAGGTGGACCAGGTGGTCCAGGAGGTCCAGGAGTACCATCATTTCCATCACGACCTAGTGGTCCCTAGTTTGGAGAAAGGTACAAATGGAAATGTGAACGGGGCAAACAGCATCATTGGACAGTTTCATATTTGTTCTACACCTCACAGCTTTAGTGATTACTTGGCAATGCAAGAGAGTGGTGTGAGTTAAAGCAAGCTTGGGCCAGAGTATCATGAAAACTTTGGGGCAAACGAACAAGGACGTTTAATTCTAGTTTAATATCTGTGTTCTTGTATCGAATTGGCTACAAAAGTAGGTGAAAAACTTAAATCTGTTACATCAGCCCACTAAATTGAAAAGAAAACAAGGGGGGGAACAAATATCTTCTGTACTTCAAGGAAATAGTTGGTAGTTTGTGCTCATTTTTGAGGGTCATGTAGTCATTGTAAAAGCAAACATCTCTTTACAGTTGGAATGAGGTTATTGCACACTGTGTGGATCATAGCACAGAGTTGTCAGCTCAGTCGATATGAAGCCCGAAAGGTCATTACAAGTATCGAAACGTCGTCAAGTACGCTAGAGAGTCAAATCATCCTCACTCGTGCTCCAATTTCAACGCTCTGTTTAACTGCCACCCTCCAAACCTTCGTCCTATTCTCTAAGACACTGAATTTTTCTAACCTAACACTCCCCCTCAATGTCTGGAAATCAAATCAGAGATTCGGGAACCTCCAGGAGAGTTCTCTTTTCAAAACTCTTTGAGCGATACTTTTTTAGCAAATGTAACATTTTTGGACACTATTGACAACCTTTAAAGATGTCTGAAGCTATTTTGACTTATTCTTGTACAGAATTAATAGAATTAAGACGGTAGAAAGCACTGTTTTGACCTCAAAAGTTTTCCTTATTTCATTTTATTATCTCTTGAATGTAAATCCTTGTCTATATGTTCTATTAAATAGATGTTAGTACCAGTTTTCTTGTACTTACGTTTAAACCTTGCATACCGACTGGTCCACGATAACCTGGTTCACCACGGTTTCCCTGAGCAAAAAAGACAAACAAAAAGATGTTCCTTCGGCCCTCTATTCAACAATGTGTCTTTCACATCATAGTCATGTGAATAGAAAAAGGAAGTTAGCTGACAGTTATACTATTGGAAACAACCGACTAAAGACGTTTCTTGGTTACACAACCTAAAACTTTCACACCCGTGTTCCGCCACAAATATCGGCCATATTTTTTTATTCCAATATTCGATGATTTCATCGACATATACAGCAAACTCCATGTAAACAGCCAATTATCGCCCATATTTTTATTCCAGACTTACATATGCACTTAACTAGTCAATTAGTGAAATGATGAGTACATGGTAACGTACTTGAGAAACAAATTCGGATTGAGGAAAAAGTTTGCAGAACAAATATTAGCTAGAATTTACGTGAAACACTTTGACATCGCCGTTTTTATGCCATTCAGAGTTTTCGTTAAAAACACACCGACCAGGATTCCACTTACCAAGGCAGTTTCATACTTGACAAGCATTTCACTGATACTCTTTGAGACTACAGAGGCTAGGATATCATTTCCATAATACGAATTACTCTTTTACGATATTCCATTTTAATCAACAAAATGACTCACGGGCTCTCCATATGGTCCATGGGGTCCTGGTGGTCCAATGAGAAGGCTGTAATCCTGACAAAAACAAGTAAAGCAAATGTTATCACCACTCCTTTCATCATCTTGTAACTGCATCACTGTATTTTATGCATATATTAACTAAATCAATGGGCTTATCACAGGGTGTAGGTTTTCTATGGAAATTCAGAAGTTGGTTGGGTTTCATACGGTTTGTTGATTCTTCGAGATAGTAACAAAGACAAAATCTGAAAAGTGTTACTCTCTATGACTGTTCCATTTTTTTTTAAATCCTTTGAAAGGAAGAACAGATGAAGAACTACCAAACTTTACCCTGCATACCAACTAAAAAAAGTAAATTTTTTGTCTACTTACGATGTAAGCCGGATCTCCTGGGTCTCCTGGTGATCCCACATCTCCTGGGATCTAACAAAAGCAGAAAAGCCAAATGATTTTGTTATCATTAAACAAAATCATGCCAATAAAATGTACTACTAGTGCAACCTGTGCAATAGGACGAGTATTAAGCAATGGATTCTTTCAAACTTGTATTGGAGGCAAATTTTAAATACCAAATTGTCAGTTTGCCAATAACAAGTGAATTCATGACAAACATTTATTGTACATTATGTACAACAGTTCCCATATGTGTAGGAAATAAAACCTTTTGCCAAAAACTCTATGTCAAATTTAAAAGGGGTGCCTTTTACATACTTTAGTCTGTTTCATGAAAATAAATAGAAAGACCTTTAAAACAAGATCCCCATCTACCCCCCCCCCCCACCCATCAGCCCCTTCTTCCCCTTAACAACTGTTTATGATGGCAGAACCTACCAGACAATAGTAATATGGAGGCATCATAACATATACAGATATTAAGCAACAGTAAGGTCATATTCTAGAGAGCCGAAATTGAAGAGCTATGTTGTACTCATGGAGTGAAGCTTGTACTGTTATAATTAATATCATGAATAAGAAAAGATCTTTACAAACACAAAGAAAACTTCTCAAACAAAACATTAAAACAGAAATCAGAACACTCACCAGTTCTGGGGCTGAATACAGAAGAGAAGCAGAAGAAATTTGATCAGTTAAATGAGCATAATTCATAAAACATCATTCTTTAAAAACATTTTGAAAAATGACCTGAAAAAACCTCCACAAGTCAAATGTTGTTTTTTGCATTATAAAAATCCTCTTGAAATTCATCTATGGTCACACATAAAAGCAGCCAAATAAAAAAATACATACTCACCAAAACCTAATGAACTCCAAGTTGCACATAAATATGCATTTACTACTTTAATGAAAATTTTTCAGTATTTTTTTTAAGGTTTTATTTAAAATCTGGTTGTCTTCTTTTTCATTCTCTTTAATGAAAAGATTTGACATGGATTGATTCACACTGCTCTTTTCAAACAACATTGAGAGCAAGGACGACTTGTTACACATTGCGATCAAATTTCTCACAATTTGTGTCATATGCAAATACATTTGTTGCATACTTGGAGTTCCTCACCATCTGTCCTCTTGATGGACTTACAAAAAGAGAAACTTCACTACACTCAGTTGGAGCACAGCGCAGGGTAAACTTACGACGTTTACATTCCAACATTTTACAGTCAAGCATAGAATCTGGCCTTGAGCCTGCCAGAGTAAAGTCTGTAGAGGGGTTATCCCCTCGAGCAATTTCAACACAGAGGTACGGAGAAGAATCGCACTTCAAGTCATCGACCTCAAGTAGAACGGCCATATTGTTGAATGCCAACTTCTGTCCGCTATCCAGAGAAGTACTGGCCTCCTGGGGTGTCAAGATTTGCTCATCGAGGACATCTTTGGGTCCTTCGCCGATCGGGCTGGAGCTCAAGAAGGTGGTCAATTTCCAGAGGTCGTTGCCGTCCACCTCACCACCAGATGGGTTGGAGTATGAGTCGACATTGATGGTGATCACATTGTTCTGACCGGTAATAATCTCATTGGAAGAGTCTATGTTGAGCGTTGTGGTGTCGATCATTATACCTGGTGGAGGAGATGAAGTGGAAAACTGAACTTGACATATGAAGTAATACGGGCAAGGAACGCAGTTATTTTACGACACTAAGCAGCCCACATGTCCATGCCAGAGAAGCCGACTGACTTACGACTTACATGTCACGTCTTTTCAGAGTCAGGTACAAAGTACCTTGACGTTGAAGACAATCACCACTGTAACCCTATGTAATAATAACCCTATGCTAACAACTGCCGAGTTTAGATAGACCCATATCCCATTTGTATTTAACCATTGTCTATAAACCATATAACCAAACGTGATGGGAATAACAGGTGGTACAGTCACATGGCAGTCCTAACTGCAGACCGACTGTGTACATATATAACCCCTTACCTTTACAGTCCACTGCAAAACTAGCAACCGCGACGCTTTCGTCTGGTTTGGTCTCAAACTCAAAATCTGGTTCTGCCTTGGAGTTCTTTTTCAGATGAGCACAGAAATATTTAACTTCCTCACAGTTGAGACCGGACATGTCAAATTCTGTATCCACGGCACCGAGAGAGACATCCTGGCCCTCATAGACGTCACGGTCCATCTGCGACTGCTGTAGATTGTTCTGGGTTTTGGGGTTGTGCTTGGTTCCCGAGCAGTCCTCCGAGGTACTGCCCCAAGTATCTAGATCCCAAAGATCATCACCGATAGCCTTTCCGCTCTCATCCTTATCCGTGACACCTGTCAGACTGAACAGTACCCTGTTGGTGGGGTTGCCTTCTGTGACTGTGATGGTACCATATGGTTGCACCTCCACTTCAGTGAGGACAATAGCTGCAAGGAAAAAATCGGTAGAATAAGTTAATATGTTCTTCGATCCTTAAAAATAATATCACAGAACTATACCGAATAAAGAGAAAATGTGTATGAACTTTATAAGTTTATACTTGCAAGGAAAACCCTGGATCGTAAATAAAATAGATAGACGTTTCAAATTCCAGGTAGGATATAAAATGACAGGGTCAAGATTCTAGAGTATAATCTCAATCCAGAGTAAGAAAGTATTTGATACAACGCACATAGCTACTTTAAGGTAGACGGTGTCAAACCTAGAACAGAAATGGGGCAAAGGCCTCTGCAAGGATCTCCCAAACTATACATAATTCAATGAAATATCTAGCCTATTGCCCCCCCCCCCAAAAAAAAGGTAAGACAGATCCAAACTGAGAAAAATGCCGCCTATACATAGCTCTGCTTATATTGTCCTAGAACACAAGTCACAGGCTTATTTTTTTCTTCTTTAGTTTCTTAGAAGAACAAGGTTACCAAAAGTTTAGTGGCAAGTCAAAACTTTTGATATTTCCACTTACGTTTCTCGCACTCCTGTTCTATACATTTGACTAGTACATCTCCGCCCCCGGAGACTTCAAATTTAAAATCGGGATTGGCTCTCTGTCCCTTGGCGAATTCCAGACAGACAAATTTCATATCCTCTTCACAGCCCAGTCCGGTCAGATCGACCTGAGTGTTCACGTTGTCCAGTTTCAGAGCTTCGCCCGGTTCCATGTCGGTGCTGGATGTAGAACGAGTCAGGATCTGTGGATCGTAATTCGACTTGACCGAACCTATTTCATCGGGACTGGTGAAGAAACCGACCCTCCACAAGTTGTTTCCGTCGGCGCCTGCCGACGTGTACAAGGTCGATAGGTCGATGTCGAAAGTGACATCGTCTGGTACTCCGGGAACGATCTTATCAAACTCCATATCAAAGTCGAGATCGGTTGCAATAACACCTGAGGATGGCCGGAATAAAAAACCAAAACGAGAGATAACTTGACAAGTCTGACGAGTCGGATGAAATCAAATCTGACCAGATAAGTAATCAAGTGCTGTACTACTAAAGAGGGGGAACAAGAGTCAACTATAAGGTGAAATTCATTTGCAAACTATTGCCAAGTCCCCAAAAAAACAATTATATCTGTGTATTATCCTTTCATTCATTTAGAAAAAGGAGCTCTCTCTTTTCTTTTATTTGCGGTGGGGGGTTAGCTAAAGTAAACTTATAGAAGGAGGAGGATGTCCAAAGTATTTAATCAAAAGCCACAATAGTTGCTTGATTTCATATCCATGCAAGTCACTAGAAGAAGAGATAACCTTACCATTGCATTATTTGATTTTTCAGACATTGCCATGGAAATCTTGACAGCCGGTAGCAAGTTATCTTCGACTCAAAGAGAGTGTCATTCAAATACACCCAAAATAAAATACATGAACTTGCACTGCAAAATCCTTGCACAAATCTAATATGCTAAACAGTTCTATATAGGAAGTAATGACAAAAGCATGGGCATACTGTAGGTCACACATCATTTAACATGGGCACACTACCTTTGCAAGAATCTTCTGGTACAGGGAAGCAATGAGTGAGAACTCTCTCATCTGGAACAGCTTCCATCTCAAATGGAGGTCTGGAGTTGGGATCCCTGTTGAATTTAGCGCAGAGGTATGGGACATCATCACACTGAAGACCGGTCATATCAAAGTCTGCGAAGACGCGGCTCATGTCGATGTTATCGCCAGGGTTATAGAGGGGAGTAGAGGCGTAGTATGGATCCAGTACTTGTTCTTGAGGGTTCTGTTGTGTACCCTTGCCATTAGGTTTCTTGCTACCCCAGAAGGATACGGTCCAGAGGTCGAACCCAGATGGGACGGTACCGCTGTCATCGGTAGAGGAAGCAACACCCTCAAAGTTAACGGGATTGGATCTCCTTCCCTCCACGAGATCGATGTCAATTGGATTTGTGGTAAAGTCGTCGATGAAGACAGCTGTCAAGAAAATATCAATTGGAATTTAAAAAGCTACTCTCATTAAACTTCAAGATTTCTGTAAGACCAAATGTGCATGCATTGAAAAAGACAAAATGGTTTGTATTGATGTCACTGTGACATCAACAACAAAAAAAGTCTGCATTTCTGACTGGGTGACCCATTTAGTTGAGCTTTGAAAATAATAATATCCTAACAACATACATGTAACACAAACTGTATACAAAGTAGACATGTGGTGTAAAGAAGGAATACATGCTTTAGCTTTCTTTTGAAAATAACTATCAACCAATCGCTAATCAAAAGCTTCCAGCAAAATCTCTCCCCACTTTTAATCTTTTTGTTTTGTTGTTTTTTGTTTGTAATTGTCACAGGTTGTTTTTGATAAACAAGTCTAATTATAAAGTATGAACCACAATTATTTTATTTTCTATTTAAGCAGCTTGTAGCATGTCTTGTTGCCATGGTAAATACACTTGGGCACAAAAAATGATGTATTTCATGAGTGTCTATTTATACTTTGCAAAATATGTACCAACAGAAATGCCTAAGCTTAAAAAACTTTACTCAAGCAGATGGAACTAAAGTTGCAAGTAATTTTGAAGTCAATTTGAAGGTGATACTGATAAAAATCATTCTTACAAATGAGTACAGCAGCATAATTTGTTCCTTTTTGTTTACAAATCAGCACAAAGCAGGGAAGAATAACAGACATGCAAAGGGACTAGACATTGACACAGTTCAGACTCAACCACCAGAAAATGTGTTGACAAGCAATTACTATTATTTTTTTTTTTGTATCAAATATTTCTATTTTGTAAATATTGGAACAGTTTACGACTAATTGCGCCTATCTTCACTATCACAATTAATGTTTAATGTTACTACTTTGTTCAAGTTTATTATAACCTTCAAGGACTTTATTATTTTGCATGTGGATAATAATCTGAACAAATTTGCTTCAAAATATACAATAATCCATGGAATTGTTTGTTAAATGTAAGGAAAAGCTCTGGGAGTGGATGAGAGGTCAGTAATCACAAGAAAACAAGAATGCTAAAAATTGACTTTC
Organism: Apostichopus californicus; assembly: GCA_020650975.1. Taxonomy (NCBI): domain Eukaryota; kingdom Metazoa; phylum Echinodermata; class Holothuroidea; order Aspidochirotida; family Stichopodidae; genus Apostichopus; species Apostichopus californicus. The sequence goes on along the minus strand of JAIPMN010000602.1, from coordinate 11,866 downwards.
AGGCCAGACAACTGTTAGTCTTTGTGAACAGTAGATAATATAAAGTAAATAAACTGGAGGGATGAGGAGCCATAAATGCAGTCCTCTTGGCTATTTTTCTAAACATTCACAGCGGTAGGATGGAAGAGGTAGCTAGCTGGTTCAGACACAAAAGCAAGATGCAACCATGAACTTTTTAATTGAATGAAGAAAGTTCACAGCCGTGGTCAATTGTGCTATATCACTGCAGTAGCACAACAAGGCGCATATTTTAATTTTATAATTCATATTGTCAGAGGTTTTAAAGCCAGTAAAAGGTTAAATATGATGGTTGGGTTTACATCTCCATTAAATAAGACTTCGGTTAAACTTTGGTTAACAAAATACAAACATCATTCGAAATCTCCAGAGATGGTGGAAAAAGAAAAGTTAAAAAGCTGGTTGATATAAAAATATATTATTAATGCAATAATAAGGCAAAAATAATGTGAGGGAACATATTAAGAGAGAGAGAAGATACTTGGAAGTCCCAATAGGAAATTATTAAGAGGACACAATCTTAAGATTCCACAAGTTTGGATTAACTAATTCAGGAAATTTTCTACGACACACACCAACAGAAACACACTGACACTGCTGCTGCTTCGAGTTCAATCAGACCACAGACTGCTCTCGCAGATTGCAATTAACACTTCCTTCGAATAAGTTGCATTGTTTTTCTTGCTTTGAGATATTTGATTGGGTCTTTACTAATTCTAGTAACCATAGCAACCACCTATTGGGACTTTAAAATAAGCATTAGAGAGAATGATTAATGCAATAATAATCTCCAAATCATGCACAAAGAAGTTGAACAATGATGTAGATGGATATGTTATATATTTTTGGACTTTCTACTCAAATTCATATTGTTCTTTACATTTTAAAATCATACCAGAAGATATCAAATTTCTGAATTCATATAAAATCACCACAGATTGCATGGCATTTGCCAAATACAATAATAAAACTGCCATTATAATTTTGGCTATCTGCATCATTGTTCAACTGGTCACAAACCCATAACGCGATAGATTTATCTTGTCTTACCGAGTGTCCATAATCACCTTGCTCTTATAGTCTAGTTAGCAGATTATATCTTAGACGTGAGATCACTTTACCATAAAGGTGCTCCACTAGCTTGTGTTTTAGTAGACTAGTCAGACAGACCACAAGTTGTGGTTCTTGCTGATAAAGAAAAATACAATCTTACCTTTCAATATATTACCTCCCAAAATTCCTCTATCTTCCTGGTTCTTGTTTGTCAGAGCCACTGGTATTACTCAGAGCACAAGGAGTATTATTTTTTTGATATACTCAGTTAGGCTCTTATCCCTTTTAAAAATGCCAGGCTATCATAAATACTACACTTAGTAACCGAAAGGTTCCATTTATCTGTGGCTAACACCTGTCTCTTAATTTACCCATATGTTACAGTTAGCAACTTTTGTAGCATCCTTGCCACTGAATTAAGAAGGACAAAGACCATACAACAGACCCTTTAGTTTTATGATACAGGTTCCCCATTTAATGGCCCCATAACCATCAACAACAAGAGTACCCCATTAGTTATAAACCAGCAGTATCAAAATTATTATGGAGGCAAGTTCAAGGAAGAGGTAACACAAAAGGAGAAGGAGAGAATCGCAAGAGATTGCGAGTTAAGACGAGGCTTGCTTTTAAGGAGTAGCCATGTTATGGAAGAATTATTTCAGCTGGTTAATCAAATTTTTGTGAGTGGCAAGGAGTAATGTCCCCCAAGGGGTAAATGTGAGAGGTATCCCAATTTGTTTGGAAAGATAAGAAATATTTCAAGCCAAGTTGTTAGATCAGAAAAGAAAAAGGGCTAAAAGCAAATGTTCATTAGAGTCAAAAGGTAAAAGAGGAAAGAAGACATTGTGCATTCATATGTCAACCTTATACATTATGCTCTTGCTTTTCCTTCTTCAAATAACTAAATATTTTCTAAAGAACTTTTACACTCCAAAAGAAAGTTCTTTTCTTAACTATGGGGTTATAAAGTGGCAATCTTCCTTTCTTCTTTCACTTTTCTATCTGTTTCTCAGATATTATGAACGAATTTGCACTTTTTTTTCTTTTCACGCCGGTCATATTTTCAGAGAGGTACAAATAAATTGGTCCCAGTGTTTTTTTTAGAGGGTGGAGATAATCGGGCTTCTAGTGAGAAAACTAGAGCCGGCACGTAAATATCGACACATACTGGTGGCCACATAAATGGTGTTCACAATGAAATACAAATGCACACATAGTATGGAGGAGAGATTAGTAGCAAAATCCATCAAGGACACACTCAAGTGTTGATATTTGTTTTTCGTCTAATGAATTAGTTTTTAATTACCCAGAAATGACAGAGTAATGCAATCATGCCACATCCAAGGTGACCTCCATTTAATTGTTATGGCAGTTACTTGAAGGGTGCAACCAAAACAACTGTCTTTGCACAGATTTATCAACACTTGAGTGTGCATACATGAAAGGAACGGACAGACGTAAGAAACGGAAGAATGTCTGATGCACACCAGACAACAGTGAAGTAGACAAACAGAAAACAACAAAGAAACAAAAACAAAAAAATTATAGAAGAAAAAAAACAAACTGCAAGGAACCATAAAGCGCCACATTGCATATATGTTAGAGGGGGGAGCTGATCAGTTGGCCCACCTCGGCAGTTCTCTGCTTGACATTTAACGATGGACTCTCCACCATCAGAGGCCTCAAAGGAGAAGTCAGGATTAGGAGTATCGCACTGGGTAAATTCGAGACACAGGAATCCAATCTCTCCACATCCGAGCTGAGATATGTCAAAGTCGGCCTGAAGGTTTTCAAAGTAGAGTGGACCGCCGGGGCTGAGAGGAATAGCAGCCTCATAGCTGTTCAAAATCTGTGAGCTTAGCGGCTGCCTGGCTCCGGATCCGTCGTTGTTACGACTTCCGAACATGTTGACCTTCCACAGACAGGCGCCTGAGACACCTCTGCTGTAAGGGGCCATGTCAATTGTTGCATCTATGGTGACTGGCACTGGCTGGCCAGAGGGAATGAAGTCGGGGACCTCGCGAGTGAATTCCAAATCGGTGGCGACCACACCTGGGGGGTTAAACAAGACGATACCATAATGATAAAATTGAGACTCATGTGTGGTGAAATGAAATGCATGTTTGACCAAACAGATATGTATGGTATTCCATCAAGTTATCCACTAACTTTCATCTTACCTTTGGATTTTAATCGTACTACTGTTTCTAATTTTCTGTATCGTCCAAGATCAAATCTCTCATACAACACCGTTACATGCTATCGTAAAACACTAGATCATACACATCTGTGGTGACATCACTTTATAATAGCGTGTAGCCCTAAAAGGTTAATACAAGAGCGAGAAGTATTACCTTTGCATCTATCCGTTATGTCAACACAAGTCACAAATGGATCCTGTTCTGGAATGGTTCCAAATTCGTAGTTGATGCTAGCAGCAGCATCCTTTTCCATCTCCATACAAAAATAGGAAGCCTGTGAGCAGGTAACACCTGACAGGTCAGCTTCGACAGAGATGCCTTCAAAGTCTAGGTCCTGATCATACAACAAGGGAGTGTCCTTGTACGCTGGTGTAAGAATTTCTTCCTTTGGATCGTACTTGGGACCACGTCCGTCATCTCTAGGGCTAAAGTAAGACTTGACCTTCCAGAGGTCTTCTCCGGCTACCGCAGTGCTGGTCGGGTGTCTGACGGCGGTCAGATCCACCACTAACTTATTGGGATTATCTTCAACGATAATATCAGGCTCGAGGAGGTCTGCATTCAGTTCGGTAAAGATGGCCTCTGTAATGGTGTAACGAAAAAGAGAAAAAGAACCACAGTAAGTACTAGATAGAGGAGGCAACTCAAGAATACATTCACCAGTACTGTAAACCGGTCATAACAGTCAAAATAACGCCAGACTATTGACTTTAAACAACACAATTGTCAATTTTGCCCTTGTGGGCTGAATGTGACACATCCGACTACAATTACACACAATGAAGACTTTGCTATGTTATAAATAGTGATACTAGTTAACAGCAAACTGGCCAAAAAGGTTTCTATGGTATACTCTTTCATAATTCAACATACTTCTCTTGTTTGTAGAATGCTTAAGAGAATCACATGTTTTTAAAATAATACAACCACATTCTTTGTTTCAAAGCTAACCATACAAACACATGGGTCCCCAAATGCTTTCAGTGATATATATGCCAATCTGCAAAACCTGACTTTGTTCAAACAATGGCAAAGAAAAACACACCAAAAAAAAAACTGGCTTTCAATTCTCGGCAAACGGAAATAATGAAGCAGAAGAAGGGTAAAAACGATAAACTTACTTGCTCCACAAGGAAGTTCTTTACAAGATATGATAGATTCCTCTGTACCGAGGAGTGGATCGACGGTTCTGAAGGAATACTCTGGGTTGGGGTCATCTCCCCTGGTGAATTCTACACAGACGTGTGTCAGTTCGTCAGTGCATCCGACCGACCCTACATCAAACTGGGTTGTGATACCATCTATGTCTACTGGTTCTCCGGGGGTGAAGGTAGTCGAAGCCTGGTCTTCATCCAAGATTTGTCGGTTCTCGCTGACGCGAGGTCCGCTGCCACGCCCGTTGTCGCTTCCGAAGATGGACATGCGCCACAGGTCGTCACCCTCTAGGTTACGGGACGTCGGCGTGAACAGGGCGCTAGTGTCGATGGTAATGTCCGTGGGTACTCCCGGTATCGGGTTTGGTGCATCCAGTTCCCAGTCTAAGCCGGTTGCGAATACACCTGGTATGGGGGAAATAATGGGACACAATGAGAAGCATCTTGATCTTCTCAAATTTGGCAGAGAGTTTGTTAGTAAAGTGTGTGTGATTTGAATGTTTTGTGTCTTGTATGTATTTTATGTCTGTATGTTCATGTGTTTTTAGTGTGAAGGCATCCATTCACACAGAAACATAAACACAGAGGGACGAACATAAATTATAACATATAGCCCATGACTGAGGCCGAGTGACCTTGGATCTGAACAACCATGGACATCATCAAGTCAAACAAAAAATCACAAAAGGCAAACACAGTTCTTGTCTCATCTCAAAAAGACATTTTCTGGGTTTTTTTCTTCTTCTTTATATTTTGAACAAAAGAATATCATGATGGTCACAAGCTGGTCAGAAGGTTCACACGGACCAAAGTCATGTGGTAAAGAAGAAAAGAAGAATGACATACTTGCCCTTTTCACTTTGCTCCTGAACCTTAACCTCGCTGATGCTGAGGTACAAACCAATCCATCTTCTTGTCAGCTAAAAATTGGTACCTGTTTGTTAGTAACATTTAGGGTTTTGACACATATAATAAACACATAAAGACACATACACATATAAACAGACACATGAAAGGCCACCAGCACTTTACACAAAAAGTCACTTACCTTTTTCTTATGAATTTCTTAGAAATAAAGGATAAGTAAAAAAAAAGAGAAAAAAGGAATACTTACCATCTATTTTACACACTTTGACCTACCTCACCCATATATCAGGCACTTCGCCTGCAATTACAAAACTATAAATGATTCTTGAGCTTGTAAAGCAGACCTTGACAATTCAAACGGGCACATGAAACCATTACAGAGGGATCTGGTATAGGGATAAGGTTGAATACAACATCTGGTTCAAGGCCTTTCTCCAGCTCGACGCAGACAAAGCGGGCCTCTCTGCAAGATATCTCAGATGCATCCAAGTTGTAGTTGACCCTCTTGAAGACCATTGGGTCGGTTAAGCCAAGCATCTGGTTCTGCTGTGACGGATTTAAAACCTGCAAAACATTTCAAGAAAGGGTGAAGAAATTAATTTCACAATTATGATAACGGCTTCTTACTAAAATGCAGTAAATGACTATAACTGACCTCCCTCCGATCCCCCCCTCCCCCTGTGACGTTTGAGGTGGCAGGATTGTGCTATGTATGTTGACACAGATGTTCAACCAAACATTCAGCAACTTCAATGTAATGAATTGGTATCCATAGCCTCTTCACAGACATCCTCAACATCGACACAAAGGTATCAAGCAGAATAAGAATAATTCCCATCTCAAGTGCTTACCAAACAAATATGTGCAGAATGGCTTGAGAAAATGTCAACTAATCTTGAGGATTAGTGAAAAAGTTTGTTACAACTGTTAGAATTTACATCTAATAGGACACAAGGACAAAAGATATTTTTTAATCAATTGCCCCATTCAGATTTAACTTAGAACAGAAATGAACTGTTGCAGTGTGATTGTGAAAAAAAGAAAAGGAAAAAAAAAAAGATAAACTATTACTAATCATACAGGCTTACAAGTAGTTCTAAGTTATTAAGCCCCAAAACATCCTCCTAACCTCCCCTCCCCTCTCCGATATTGTTATTGTCAATTTTGATCTAAACATTTTGAGAGATCAAGAAAAGGATTTGTACTATATAGTATGTTACCTGCAGGCTCTCGCTGTATCTTGTCCCCGATCCATCCCTGTTTTTGCTCCCAAAAGCCCTCAATCTCCATAGTCCTTGCCCGGCCACACCTACTTCAGCACCTGTGACGGACACCTTCATTCTGATTGGATTTGAGTTGGTATAAGGATCAAGTGCACCATTCATCAAAGTGTTTTGAACCTGTAGAACTTTGACATCTGTGAAAGTTTAACAGAAACACAAATCATTACTCGTGAGGTTAGGATGACCCTTCTTTGTCCAGTAGGTTTCTCAATATATTCATCATTTAAATTTGGTTTGGGACATTGTGTTGAGAACAATTCTGAGGTTATCTCTGCCTTACATGTGCACCAGTGATGTTAAGTTTAGGCCATTGTTTCTATAAACGGTTTAACAAGAGTCCTTTTGGCTGTTCAAAAAGCAACAGACAGCCCAAGGGGCTGTCACCCCAAAAATCATTTGTCCTGGGCAAAATTTGAGACGCATTGCAACCTTTACTATTGGAATGATATTAAAAGTCACGCTACACGGTTTTAGAAATATCATTTTGGAATGCCCAAACTTGATTTTATTGGTCTGTAAAATACCAAATATTTCCCGGTCATTCTTGAAATCACTGAAAAGCTCAGGTTTGCCATATGTTGTTGCACAGCTCCTGTTCTAATTGCTAGAATAGTCATATAATTTAATCCGGGGAAATTTTGAATATTTAAATTTAACTTGAAATTAAAACTTTATTTCAACCTGGAAAATATCTTAAACTCTGGCAGACACTAAGACATGAATCTTTCTCTCTCTCTTTGCACTTCTCTCTCTGCAAGATTTAAATCTGAACAGAATGAAAGATTATGTACATTGTGAATGGCAGACCACCACAACATAACTCAAATACATGCACGACTGACACTCACTTGCTAAACAGGGCGATTCCTTGCAGAGGGTAAGAACATCTCCAGATGGCAAAATTGAAAACTGGAAGTCTGTGGATGCATTCAAGCTTTTAGTAAACTCCATGCAACCGTAGACAAATTCTGTGCACCCGATGGCTGCGACGTCGAACATGGCAGCACCGTTGGTGAAAGTGAGCTTTTGAGAGATGAGGTCATAGGAGCCTTCAGCATCGTCCAGAACCTGACTGACGTAATTAAACCTCTCTCCGGAACCGTCTTCAAATTGGCTCCCAAAGAGACCCAATCGCCAGAGGTAATCGCCAAAGACTTGACTGCTCTCGTCCGTGAAGGTAACTTCGCCGCTTATGGAAATCGGGTTTTCTATCCCTGCAATGACGTTATCCGCCCGGTAGACCCAAGAGAGACCGCTTGCCACCACACCTATTGAACAAGAAGCAGTTCCTCAGTTAGCATCACGCCAAAAGTTATCTTTTTTGATAGTAAACATTGTGGGAAAGTTATCAAAACAAATATACCTGATGTGACCTAGAAGTTAGAATGAAGAATTTTAACCCTTGACCCAAGATGATGAGAAAATTCTGACACTAATGTCATTAAAAGACTTATCGTTTTTATTACTTTGCCGAAGATCACTTAACGTAGTCAACATTTTGACTCTCGAGCATTGAAATAGTAGCACAAAGCATTTTAAGTATATCTTCTTCCTAAGTTGCAAGAAACACTATATGGAACAAATTTTACAGTGGTAGTAACTGTTACTTATATAACGTAAACACCTCCCTGTGAATTTGTCTTTCTTGTGTCGGAGGATACCTGTTGTGTGTTTTTCTCTTTCATAAACAGGTTCTTGCTCTATTTATTTCAATACTTTGCGTCAAGGAAAGTATATCGCATTAATACGAACATCTCTTTCAATACTATTAAATTAAGTCTCGATGTGATATTTTCGCATAAGACTCCTAAAATGATTTGCATATTTTCTACTACTGTAAATTTTATGTTACTGGCAATGGTCAGCATTGTTGTAAATATTTTAGCAAGCCAGACAGACATTGGGTAACTCATGTCACAAACTTCAAAATTTTTTTTTTATATCAAGCCTCCTCCAAGCAATTCCTCTTCTCGGAGACATTTAATTGTCCAAGTCTTGAATGTCTGGGAATAATTCCATGAATCAGCAACACCGAGAGAAGGTAATATTGTAAACTTTTTACAGCAGGCTAAATTTTTAGGTCAACATGACATCTACAGGATCATATGGTTGGTAAAGGTGTAAAGGGTGGTCACATGATGAGGTGAAACAAGGTATGGTGATGGGAAATGATAGTTAGTGTCCAATCATGGATGAAGAATGGTAATACCTTGTACTGACTACTGGAAGACGGTTTGGCCTTTTCAGATGCGTTTTTCCTCGAGCCGCTTGGTTTCCTTCTGGCTGGGATGGAGCTAAATGGAACTCTTTGACTTCCCATCATGCGACTGGGATTAATTACGTGTGAAATGGATGGTTTGGGCATCACATGAGCTGGCTATGGATGAATGTATGGGTATGAAACCTAAAGTAAACAAATGAACATGTGTGAAACACCTCTGACAAAATGAAGCTCGTGATATACTTACCGACTGACCCATCCCCACCCCCCCCAACCCCTCTACCAATAGGGAAATGTCAGAGTCATGGGACCCTCAAACTATTCCCCCTATGAACAACCAGTTAAGGATGGACGGTGAGAGAGTGAGAAAACTTCATAGTGCATGCATCTGACACACCTGTACAATCATTGGGAACGCATGAAATCATGACGCTCTCATCGGGATCGGGGATGAGTTTGAATACTGTGCTGGGATTGTCTCCTTTCATTATCTCGACACAAATGAATTTGGCCTCGTTGCATGCTCTGTCTCTCATGTTCAGGTTGAAGTCCACCTCTTCGAAAACGGTCGGACGGTCCAAGAAGAGCGTCTCTCCCTGCTGCTCTGGAGTGAGAACCTAGATGGTCGATAGAATAGAAGAATAAACAAGAGAGAGAGACGGTCAATTCTTTGAGAACTACAAACTATTTATTAATTTACCGATCAAAGATCAATTTGAATCAGTTAGGTTTGGCTTCTCATGAAGAGACAAACAGCCCTATATAATAAAACTTACCTAAATCAAACACAAAGGTGTGCACACCAGACACTTCCATTACATGGCATCAATTAAGGTTTAAAGTAACAAATGTTTCGCATGATTTCTCAAACGTAATGTTTGTTTATACAAAAATATTGATGCATCAAACATTGATTCTCAAAGATAAAAAAAAATTTCGATTCAACTTCTATTGTCAAACAACAAAGAATATATATCTGGACTATATATCTGGACTATTTAGTTACCATTAAAAGTTATGGTTCTCAGAAGAAATGGTATTACCTGATTAACTTCACCAATCCTTGGACCCGAGCCATCGTCATTTCGGCTACCAAAGGCTTTGAGCCGCCACAGACCCTCTCCAGCGACACCAACGGAACGACCAGTCATCTGTACCCTAAGGGTTAGGGGATTTCTGGCAGTCTGGCTATTGACCTCGCCAGACTCCACAGTAAGACTCAACGATGTCAGAAGTACATCTGATAGCAAATAACAAAGGCAGAGGCAATTAATACTCTTGTAGCTGTCAATCAAAACAGATAGAATTTTCAATTCTTTAATCCCGCATTTCTCATGCTTATTTCATAAGATGCAAAGGTACGACCAAAACAGTATTTGTTGCACATTGTTACGATTGATCATGTACATATTTCTTTACAGAGCCATGTACCTACCATGCGACTGAATATCTCTCAATCTCAGTAGAGCATCAATGCTGTTACAACCATCATGAATATTTATAACTTGAAGAGGAGTTACGACAGAAAATTGTTAATTGCCTAGGACAGATTTGTTGTAACATTTCGTTCATCTATGAGCTAGTTTTTGAAGTTCATCCCTTAAATTTGATCGATCCTTGTGTGCTTTTTGCCAAGACAAAAGTAACAGAGGATATTTCTTCAGATGCCCAATTTTCCTTTGATTGGAAAATTGGTACTGTACCAACAGATCGGCCAGTAAAATGTTGCATTTAACAGTAACAATTACATACACTACACAATACACGACTGCAGTAATTTTAGTCTTATAGGTGACATAACATAGCAAACCAATCTTTTCTTAAACTTTTTTTTTTTTTTAAACTTGACGGAGGTGTTATATCAACATTTGAAAAAAAGTCTTACTCGCATGACACCCAGATTCCTTGCAGAGTGTCAGAATGTCTCCCTCCGGAATAACGCCAAAGTAAAAGTCCGGATTAGGATTGGAGCCTTTGGTAAACTCCATGCAGGCATACACATACTCTGTGCAACCAATCGCTGCAACATCAAACATGGCAAGACCATTGTTGTAGTCAATATCCATGCCGGTGAAATCAATCGCTGCTTCAAATTCATTCAAGACCTGGTCCACGTAATTGAACCTAGGACCACTTCCATCTGAACGGGTGCTTCCATAAAGACCTAGACGCCAGAGACCCGTCCCAGACGTTGGAGTACTGTCTTGGGTGAAGGTGCTGGAAGCGACGATATTTAAAGGGTTTTCCATACCGGCGATGATGTCGACTCCGCTATAACGCCACGACAAGCCGGTAGCGAGGACACCTGTTCAAGTTTTCAAAAATGGTATACACAATTATCAGCATGATATTAAATTGAATAGTATGATCTTAAATTTCAAATTTATTGTTTGCCAACTTGTTGAAAGTTCAGAGAAGCTCACTGAGGCTTGGAAAATGCTGTACGTGTCTCATCTTCCAGTCTTATGAAAAATGTTTAAATTGCAGCATGGCACAGAGTGACCTTTTAAGTAAAGTTTTCAATGCCATGAATACTGTTCTGATTGGTTGAGATTTTTCATTCCTTGATATGGGGGAAAGTTACACAAACTATTAACATCCATAGTAAACCGACTGCAGATTAAATAGGTAAACAGCTATCGTTTGTCGTTCAACATCTGTACAAGTTATAGCCCTGAATACACCGTTGACAGTATGTCAAGTGTTGTCTGTCATTCTCATTTCTGGGCACTCCTTTCACAAATTTACTCCAGCACCAATCAGAATCACTGAAGACAATCCACAGTAAGAGGCACATAGATTATTGACAGTACCAAATTAAGACAAATGGTTTATATCAACGATTGACCAGTACGCATAATGTAATCTAGAGCCAAGAATCTTCCAGCAATAATTCCAAAACAACAAATTAGCTTCTGTCTTTGAGCTTCCTACGATGTTTGCGGTAGAAATAAAACAGATCCATGTTGTTCATTACAAACATATAGAAATTGATCATGATGATAATAATATATAATTAATATATATATATATAATTAATATATATAATTAATATATATAATTAATATA
>JAIPMN010000601.1:37744-76147 GCA_020650975.1 Apostichopus californicus | reverse complement strand
CCCCCCCCCCCCCCCCACCCAACAACCTCTCTCTCCTTGACACCCCCATCAAATATATCCAGTGCCACCTTGGAAATGATCACTATTAACTCAGACACAACACAAGCCTGACCTGTGTCTGATTTGAAAGTCATGTCTAATAATTGTAAGTTGTAGGCATTTGCAAGTTTTCTGCTATGTTGATGTAATTGGGCACAATTTTGGTGGTCTGTTCGTTGTATTTATTTGAGAGCCTTGACAGATAAACATCAATTATTTCTAAAACAGGAACAACGACCACTGCCAGCTAGCCTGGGTTAGTAGCACAACTGTCAGAGCAAATACACTAGTTATAATAATAATCATAATAATAATACACATCTTTAATATATAGCTCACATGCTAGCTCTCCCTGTGCTAAAGACTGATGCACTCGTTAGCATTTCTATCATTGACATTAACTAAATTATGGAAATTACCAGCTGAATATGCAACATTAGTTGGGATGAAAGTAGCATTTGTACTGAACAGCAGCACTGCACAACATGTAGCAACAACAGTTATAAACTAAGGCTTGATGATATACTGGCATAAACCTAACTTTATACCAACATTACAAATTTGGAATTTTTGCAGGGACAGAAGCGAAGGAGGGACAATATGTCTCCAGTTCTGGTCGAAAAAAAAAAGCATATTATGGTCGCATGACTAAAGGCTTACGGTATTAACCATTTTGCGACCTGTGACAATTAAAGATGGAAGCCAATAATATGCCAATAATATTTAAAACAACAGTTACATGAAATTGGAGAGAAGAATACGACAAATTTGATAACCTTTGTGAAAGGCACCTACCTGAAGCTCAATGCTAGTAGCTGGAACTGTGGCAAGACTGAAGTCCTTCGGCCTGGGAGCGCCCATTCTTAACCTGATTCTTTCCTGGATTTCCCGCTCCCGAGCGTTCCTGGAGGAAAATCGGAAACAGAAATCCGTGAAGACAGAGCTTTCCCAAAATCTCCACATTTAAAAAGGTTTGACTTTCTCTTCCGATGGATACTGAAGAAGTTCGCCGTCGTCGGAGGAGGAGTGAGTAATATTGATCAACCGATGTAGTCAAAATTTGGCAGTGAGTCATACTCCATCCCACGAACCAGATGACAAAAAAAAAATTGACAAAAATAAATGGCAAAATGTGTCAGACTTTTTTTATGACTGAAGCCGTAAAAATATTCGTTCTCAAATTTCGGAATGTCTTTAAAAAAAACCAATTTTGACAATGTTTGACCATGAGGAATGTTAATTACCTTGCCCTCGGGTTCTCTTTCCTTAATCAAAAATGGCAAAAAGGAAAGCAACTAGACAAAAAGAGAGAGTGAGAGAGAAGAATGAAGTTGGATCACTTCAAAATACAGTCATTCTGACGTCTGCGACCTTTCACGGGCAACTGAAATCGATATTCCTGGAGAGAAAGTTTTGGTTCCCGACAGATTATTTCTGGACTCTCCGCAAGGACGTGTAAGAAGACTTGTCTTAGATGATATCTTTCGAAACGTCTGCCTGACACAGAGCGAGTCTCTGTTCCCTACCGACGGTTGATTATGGACTGGACGACTCATCCGCAACTAACAGCCGTTTCACCGAACATCCTTCTCGTTATGCGCAGGCAGGATAATTTCTATTCCTGGGGTGTTCGAGTCGATTTCCTTAGACTTGCACTTCAAAGGAGTCAATGTGCCGTAAAAAAAAAAAAAATTCACCAGTTTAAATGGCCAGAGAGAAAATTACTGATGTGTAAAAAGTTCCGTACGAATCCGAGACTTTGTGCGGAGATGTAATTCCGTTAACTTCACACCCCTACTATCAGGAATGGTTCGGTCCTGCAGGCTCCAGCGCATTGACAGGAAGTCCATGACAGCACAAATGGTGGATTAGCTAGTCCGTGAGATATTTTCATGGAACAACAATTCTTTAGAGGACAAAAATATCTCTCCCCGTGTAATGGATGTTAATCAGTAGGCATCTGGTGAAAAGTTATTATCTGAGAATTTTAATAACTCCACCTAAGTGGAATGGGGGGGGGGGGGGGAGGAGGAAGAGTTAATGCCAAAAAAAACCAACTCTTTGATTAATTTTCATGGGATCATCTTACTTACGAAATGAAAACCAAATCCCGCTCGAAAAATTTTACTCACTTGTTTTTAATATAGGCCAAGAGCAGAAGGCCCACGACGATAAGTAGAGTAACAAAGATGATAGCCATGCAGATAATAATTTTCTTGGAATTAGCGCTAATACCTGCAAGAGAAGACGAGAAAATAGAATTTATAAACAGTGGATTCATCTACTTTTTTTCAAGTGTACTCTTGTGATAGATGGATGAATGTCGTTGAGGGGGACGAAGGCGTGTGCGTCGTTATGAGAGCAACTTTGCACGTTTTCCTTAATAAAGGACACCGTAAAAGTCAAATGATGCTGCAGCATGGCCCGTTTTCTTTCTCATTTTCATTCTTTCCGTTATGAATGAGATAAGAAGAAACGATTGCTTTGTGACCGACACACTCATATGAAATCGCATCGGTCTCAGTTTTCAATTCAATCGTATCGATGGAATAATTAATCGTAGAATGCAATGTCAGATGACGAAATGTATGGGCCTTTTTTATTATGAACTTTGTTTAAGAGCCATGCCTTGTGAAACAAAAGCAAAACTTGGTGAAAGTTTAAAACCCACAATCTTGGCCAATGGCGGTGATCATATGAAAAATATGTTTTGTTTTTACATCCTGACAGGAACATCTTTAGTTCACTTGGGGGGTGGGGGTGAGACTAAAGGCATATCTTATCCTTAAGGTAACAGTGCCTTGGTATAATATTCGCGGTTAAATGAAGATTTGATCTCAATTTGATTATTAAAATGAAGCTCATGAATATTCATAGAGCCCGAAAGGATTGCCTTAGCAACCGGTAGAAATTCTAAATTCACTGTTAATGTAGATTCGCTTGAATTTTGATTAAAATGTAGCTGATGAATATTTATATAGAGCCTGCAGGGAGCGCAGGTGAATACTGAGATAATTACTGAACACAAAGCATATTCCTACACCGATCGACCCCAAGACACAAACTGGCTGCTTAATTAATTCAGCTATCCTTGTGTCATAAACAGTTCACAACGTAGATATGAAGGAAGTCACACTTTAATAAAGGAGGCAACAATGGGGTAGAAACAAGGAGAACACAGGGTCAATACTGAGTGGTTCAGGTTAACAGTGACACATAAAGTATGCACAACCCAACCCCCCCCCCCCATCTCGTCCCCCTATTTTCCAAATCCCTCAAGAGGTTCAAACTAATTACTGCATACAAAAGTGGCCACAGTTGGACTATATTCGATTAAGAAGTCTGATGACATGGTCCAATAGGTAACACACAGCATCTCTGAAATGTTTAATCACCTCAGATCTGTTCTTGTCGTATGAAAAGCGCTTTATGAAATTTTGTCCTGTCAAACTGAACATTGTGACTGATGCTCTATTGGTTCAACAGTTTTACGTTTAACGTTTGGTAAGAATTGACAGATATAGTTTTTTTTTGTTTTTTTGCATATTCTGATATTTCTCAATTTAACATTCCTTGTGTCTTTTGTTTTTCTTTCTTTCTCTTTTAAATTTTTTTTTTATCCCTTTTCGAAGACGGAGGATTTATTTCACTGCATTATTCAACAATACAACCACAAAATCTATTAAGATCCATCTCCCCTTTATTCTATCACTGACATTTCATTGTCAAAACCAAAATTCAAATAACTTTACTTTACTACAGTATGGCTCCCGTTCCGGGAAAATATTATCATTTTAATGAAGTTGTTTTCCAAAATGGAGGCTGGCAGGTATATAAGATTTTCCAGAGATTGTGAATAGTTTTGCCTGCGAGCCAAACATACTGTATTGATTTGAAAACCTAGCATTTTGTGTCGGACTGTACCACAGTTTTACAATATTTATTTCTTGTATTCAATTTACAATTTACAAGAAAATTGAAAATTTCAGCCGCTAGTCAGGAATACAGTTATTAATCATATTTTTTTTTCAATTACACTTTGATGGACAAATTTTTTTTAAATTTTTCATCAGATTACATAGTTTTCAAATTCTTGTTCCTTTTGAAGTTTGAGGCAGAATAAACTAAGATTCTCTTCGCGTTTTTCGCTTTGAATAATTCAGAAAGTCACGTCCGTGCTTTATAATAAACCAAAAAAATGAAACAAAAAAACTGTTTGAATGGCTTAATAACATCTTGCGTCAGAACCTTGACACTAAAAATAATAATGTTTATTTGCAGCATGCATGTTTCCAGCTAATACATAAACCCATAGATATGTGTGTAGCTAATTTTTACATGCAACTTAATACTAGATTATATATACATGAAAAGAAAGCATTAGTTTTGACAATAATAGGGAGGGGTACATTTTTTTTCTCTAACCTACAGTGGAAGGAGTGTCATGCAAAATGTACAATATGAAGGAAAATTGGTAGAAAGAAACTTGAAATTTAAACAGGACTATCTATTTATTTTCTCATGATTTTGGGGGGTTTTTTTTCAATTTTTTTTGGGCTTGTGACATATCTGGACAAGATTGACTTGTGAAGGGGTTAGGGAATGGTGTGTTTGGCCGGGGGATGGGGGGGGGGGAGGACCGGGTAGTGTATGATTCAAAATGTTTATTGTGCTATCTTTTGTACAAATTATGACAGGTCCTGCCAATTTTCTCTGTTCTATGGCTTTCAATAGAGGGGGAGGGGGGGGGGGGAGTTAGCTGGGTGGGAGATCTGAAAAACGTCATTCTGAACAACAGTTACATCCAAAGCCAGTATGAACATTTTCTATCAAACATTCAAGGATTGGCAAAATCAACCAGGATTTTAACAGATTCTTGTTAACATAATTTTTGTCGACTCGTAGTCTACAGAAGAATTGACCCCATGTAAGTATTGCTATGTTAACCCAGAGGCTGTACAAACCCACCTCCGGTACCGCAGAATCGTTCCCTATCAATTTTTGCCGACCTGTATGTGGTCACACACGTGAATGTGTAACATATGTTCCATCTATAGCGAAGAGCATAAGCTTTTGATTTATTCCATGCGCCTCAAGCAAATTTAGTTTTACCTGACATTGTATAATTCAAACCCAATTCTATCAAATTTGTTTTATGTTATATATATTTTCTTTTATAATTTCAATATGATTCCAACCCCAGATGATGTCTCTTTCTTTCCTAATAAATCTAGCGCATTTCTATCCACTTTATATTCCCTGAAGACTCTTCCTACATAATAAGCAGATAAAACAGCTATACCAAAGTAGCCAAACAAATTTTCCTTTTTCAATCCCAAATTGTAGCTTCGCTCACTTTTTAACTCCTGGCCAGGAAAGAGGTTTTCAGCGCTATTGATCAATAAATGTAAACTTTCTCTCATCAAATGAAATCATGTTTGATTATAAACCAATCTCCGAGTGTGTCGGTGCGGGGTAGATCCATCATTTGCCCGAATGCGAGCGAAATAACGTAAACACCGGTGTGTAGATATAAACGATACTAAACGTCTTCGCAGCAGCCAGGGAGAAGTAGTCCTCCCAATGGATTAAATGACTCTTCCAAAGAAATGAACAGCTATGTGTGATGTTCCCACCATAAAAAAATTAAGTTTTTACCCACTGTATAAAGGCACATCCAAATTTGGCCTGGTATTCAGGCAGTTTCAATCCATTTCAAGGTTGATAGGGAATCTTGTAATTTTTTTTTTTTTTTTGGGCATACAATCGACCCTGTGATCGAGAAAGGTTATTATTATTATGCGAAATTAATCTAAACGGACCTAAAATAATCTGACGCCTGCATTCTTGCTCTCAACTCGCTCTCGGCTTTGAGATCTCGAGAAGAAACTGAAATTTTAATGTTTATGGCTATTCTTCTGAAAGCCGATCCAATTCTCGTCATTGCCATCAAAATCTGTGAGATGTAAAAAAGTCTAACAATCCTGAAATCTCTGCTGACTCTACCTGCTATGCCACTCCCTCCACCCCCTCTCAAAATACAAAGAAATTTGCTGCTAGATATCTTGCATGACAATTTGAAAACCCCTTCTACCGTCCCCCTGTTACCTTCCCCCCTCCTTCCCAAGTTACACACCTAAAACAGATATAAGAGGTAAGGGGAAAAACCCTTGGAATTGTGAGGCATATACAGAGGTACGAATGGGGGTGATTGGGCAGCGTGTGGTTAATCTTAAAGGGACAGATAGTTTAAGGTGTACATTCATGGGAGTAAAGTGGTGAAAGGAGAACACAGGGTGGAGTTTCGAGGGGAACATTTGAATTTGACGAGTTTTTTTCAACATGGCAGGGTAAAACGTCACTCACTTTAAAGTTGAATCTATTTAAATCAGGGTTCCAAATAATTTATTTGAAACTGAACTATTGTCAAAAGGAGAGTTTATCAAATTCCCGAAACAACTAGCAAAATAAAATGTCTGAGAACTGACGATAACAGAACAAAGGAGGATTTACAACAGAAAAAAAAAACAAAAAAAAAAAACGTAATAACGGTACGATAAAGAAGGATTAAATAATTTTGACAGAATTTGTCGAACGAAACGTAACGCAAAACCCCAAAATAAAAAACACAAACCCAAAAATAAAACTGGAAACAGAAGAACTTCAAGCATGAACCAAGACAAATAGAGCAAAAATGGGCATCAGGGAAATACACCCCTAACTTAAAAATGAACTTTCCAAATGAGAATAATCTTTGTTTATCTTCAAAATAAATGAGTTTGCATGCAATTCTTTACTAGTAATGCAACAAGGTACCCAAACCATTGTTAATTTCAGACAAAATGCATCCACCTATTTTGACCTTTTAAGGGCGTTTGTCTCCAATTGGTCAGTTGAATTCCAAACATATTCACCTATAGCTCTCATTGGTATCTTCTAAAACCATATACAAACACATAATTCTGCACCACCACCCACCCTCCTTTGAAAATGGAATCTTCCGCTACCTAGTCTCAACTCCAAATTCATTTCAACTATGCTACCGGTGGTCACCGGCTACCAAGAAAGGAACGGCAAAGCTGCCAATTCCACAGAATAACATTTTGTGTCATTTTGTAAGAAAAAAACTAAAAATTTTCAACAATCTGCAAATCTGTCCCTTGACTGCCATGCATTCATGCAGCTACCTTAAAAGAGCTTGTTAACCGCCTCACCGTTAATTTCATCAGTAAATTTCACTTCATTGTCAGAGAAATTGCCAACCTTTTTGCTGCTAATTCCACTTTAAGAACCTACTGTTGAAGTTTCCCTTCAAGGAAATTCAAGGTCCAATATAAACATGGTAGGGTTTGCACACATCAAATTTTTTTAATAAATATTTCGCTGTTTTGACTATTTTTTTGTGTTTTTAGTGCAAAACATTTGGTTTCAATAATCTGACTGGATATCTCTTTCATTTTTTATTTCTTGTTTGCATAAACAATTGTGTTAGTAGGAAGCAATCGTTTTAGAAAAGAAAGTTTCCCTGGGTAGGAAACATGTGATCTTACTTTTGGTTTAAGCTTTTTTTCCCAAATTTACAAATGAAGATAAAATAACTATGAGCTCACTGCAAATGGAACAAAGAGAGACAGAAAAAATATCAATATTAAAATTTATTAATAAAAACCAGTGAAAAAAGTGCAAAAAGACATGAGGGATAACAGACGAGGGAGAGGAATGTGACTTCCAGATCAAAATGGGGAACAAAGAATTTCCATGGGGGGGGGGGGGAGTTTTCTTTTAAGAATAATAAATAATTCGGCACTGCCTGGCGATGATGACTTGGTTGAATGAACGTCTCTCAGAACTGCACATTGACAAAATTTACATAATATTGACATAATATTTTGAACTGCATAATTATCACAATGTTAACAAGTATTAGATGATATTACCCCTGGTAACAATGCTGCTACCCCTGGTAACAATGCTGTTAGCCTAGAATAGTTTTGAGTTGGTTGCATTACTCTGTGAGAATTAGAAATGTGAAATTGCTGCCGGGGGGGGGAGGGGAGTGTGCACGGAGGGATGCTTATGAATCCCAACATTTTCGTGTGCACTTTAGAGCAAATTCCTCCGGTAAACACCCAATATTTGATTAATATGTTAAGATAACTGCCAGGGAAGAAAGGGCTTGAAATTTGTATCTGTCTCGGGAATCTATAACGGTTCCTGACAGCCGACCTCTTTGAGGGCTTCGCCACGTGTCATTTTTTGCCACGATCAACGCGACTGCAGAAACTTAAGAAAAGGTTTTCAACCTTCATTGCCTACAGGTTTATTGATAAATTCAATCAAATAATGGAAACATAATGAAATTGGTGTAAACTTTGAAACGACGCAGATGTTGAAAATACTAAGCAGATGTTGAAAATACGCAATTTTTTTCCGAAACTGATTGAGCCATTACTCAGTAACGATAACACATCAAGGATTACATGTTGTCGCCAATCCTAATTTTGGAGTTTACTAGCATTCCTAAAAGCATCTTACATTTGCTACATTTATTAACGAGAAATCTAACAAGCTTTAAATTGTAGAGATATAAACAAGAGGTAATACTGCAGCCTTTAAACACTTGACATAAAAGATACGAATGAGTCTTTAGACCAACGCCGACCCGTATGCAAAGGTTCTCGTCGGGAAGAGCTAGGACCATCCACATGCAGGGAAAACCGGTCACGGAGATGCATAGTGAGATGAAGGGGAAACATTCGGGGTGATAACTACTACCGTCGAAACCGTACTACGACAAAGATCCCGTCGACGATGAGAATCAAACATGCAACAAGAGAATCGACCATGCTCGGCTCGACAGAAGAAACACGACGAAATTAAACCGAGATTTTTTTTGCTGTAACCAGTGGCATTAAACCATAGTCCATGTTCTCACACTCCCTGCAGAAAACACGGGAACTTTTTTCAACTTCATCTTGAAAACACTTACCGTCTGTTGGGTTATTCCGATAGATTGAGGGGAAGGCCGTGGGGGAGGGAGGGGGGAGGTTGTGTGGGTAAATAAAGCCAATCAAGATCTCTGTGGGAGAGAAAACTTTGCTTTCACAAAGAACTGGGAATATCCGAATCGTCTTAATATATCATGTCTAATTTGTTGATTATGCAATACAAAAATTTATTATATTTTTGTGTAAGATGTGTTAGATTTTCGTGTAAAGGTTCCTCTTCGACCTGGTTTAGACGAATCGAACACGAGATGAAAGTGGGAGAGCATTGGAAGGCCCCCCTCATCTTCCTCTTGTGTATCTTTGCCACTGGTTAAAACAAATCCAAGGAAAACACAGAATGGACTTATGAGAGAGACGGGAAGAGAGATCTGAGACGGTCAAACAGATCGGAGAC
This sequence comes from Apostichopus californicus, assembly GCA_020650975.1. Taxonomy (NCBI): domain Eukaryota; kingdom Metazoa; phylum Echinodermata; class Holothuroidea; order Aspidochirotida; family Stichopodidae; genus Apostichopus; species Apostichopus californicus. The sequence continues at coordinate 66,706 of JAIPMN010000601.1, read as the reverse complement.
AGAGAAGATGATCCGAAAAAGAATTAAAAAAACACTATGTGAGATTTCCCGCTTAAAATCAGCTCCTTGGCAGTCTGTATACATCACCCTGATATTCATGACAATGAAATTAATATTTGAAAAATAGATGTGACACTAGAACACCGAAAATCACTTTTCAAAATCAAACAAGTGCTCTCCAGAAATACTGATGGAAATGAAACTGAAGAATAATTTAACTTTTTATGCAGCAATTAAATATTTCTACGTCTTCCTTTACAAACCGAGTATGTTGTTTTCCGTCGCAAATATAGTATATTCTAACAGTGCATGTACATCACGGCAGAAATTTGTTTCGATGCCAGTGTAGCTTGAAAATCGGTTCGACAATCTGTGAAGACTTAAAAAAAGACCCGTCCAGTTTAGCGACATAGCTGCTGATATGATTCTATTGGTTTAAGAATTGTTCAGAGGTTCCTGAATTACAAGGGAGTATATTTCCTTATTTACCGACAAAAGTATTGGGGTTAATGGTTGACCAGGCATGGAGATTTGTTTAAGTATCTAACAGTAACATAACATCAGAGATAAGGTTCAGTTTACGGATATTAGAGTCCATTTCCTTATTTACCAGAGTTTGCAATTCCAGTTGATCAGAAATAGGATGTCTGATAACATATTTTAACCATAAACCAATGGAGGGGAAGGGGGGGGGGATTAAGGAAGCACAGTCCTAGGCGTATTGAGGAAAAATATTGAGGGGCTGGAAAAATATTGGATGAAGTATTGTGTTTATATGTCATTATCAAAATATACTTAAGGAAATATGTAAAGTGTAAAACAAGGGGACACAGACAAAATTGTCCATGGAGCCTGAACAATTTCTTGGCCCCTGAATTGCACTAGTGTTAGAGTACAATTTTTATGATTGATTTTGTCCTTAATCTAATTGAACAGATTTGGCAACCATTTCCTAAATTGAGGAAACTTGGAAGGGCCATGAACCGAAACTGACAGTTAGTTCACTTGGCTTCAAAAGATTCAGAACTTTGCAATAACCGCAACATCTTTGAGGCAATGGAAGGTCTGTGAACATTTTGCTGACTAACATATCCTTGCCAACAACAGTTCAACAAACAAAAAATTCATCCCACAAATCCCTACGCGACTCTTGCCAAGATCAATGTCTCGATGATGGCGAAATTTTTCATATTGCGAGTCAAAACTAATTTCGGGGCGAGATGAATTTTACAGACAATTCGTTGGCAATGTTTTTTATACACGACAGCATCTCAAAAGCTGGCCTTGTTTTTTCTTCTTCTCACCATGTAAAACATACAGACCACCATTGTGATCATTTCTGTTATGTACGTGCAGTTTCTCTCGTGCTATTCTAATATTACAGCACACTGCTTGGAAATGCTTACTACATGAAAAAGACATGTGAAAACACCCTGTCTGAAGAATTTGAGGCTTTCTTTGTAATAAACAACAATGTTTCGCTTTACTCCCTCGCAATGTAAAACTTCCTTAAAAATTTTTATTCCGTTATATCGGCTATCAAATTTGTGCATCTGTTGGACTAAAAAACCGATAAAATTTGTCAGACAGGATCGAATCGTTTCCTCAATCCATTTTTCCCTGCCAATCTCACGACTACATTTGATGAGTCTGACATTTTGTTTCGGTAAATTTGATCGTTCTAGGTGTCTGGACGGAAAGGGGGAAAAAAAACCTACATCAATTATGGACGAGGAAGGATCATAAAATTGCTTAAGTTGAAAACTTTTGGCAGACTAGTGGATGGCATTTTAGAGTAAAATTCGGAGAGGGACCTTCCAGGGTTCTTAACAGAACTATGAAATATCGTCAAAGGTCTCACTGGAAAACAAGTTCACACTCAGTCGCGAGTAAACTGAGAGTATGTGTAAGGAAGAGCCATTTACTAGGAAAAAAAGAAGATACTTATCATCTCGCAAAGGCCCTGCACCTTAAGAGTTTGTTCCTAGCTGTGTTGTCAAATACTGACGTTTATTCACGTTATTTGCAAATGGTGCAAATATATGGGGAGAGAAAAGGGATATAATTGAGATATTCACGAGCATGCAGCTCTGTTTGTGAATTGCAATGTTTATTTAAGAGCATTCTGTAGCCAAATCAGAAACTAATATCATGTTTTTTCCTCTTTCTTTCGTTATTGGCATCTGACGCAACCTACGTTAATTCTTCATTGTAGTAGCTAAAATTATCTTGCATTATGAATACATAATTCATTTTAAATTTTTGTTTAATGTTTAAAGGTGTTTTAGACTGATTATGGGCGTAAATTGGTACTGCAATTATTGTTCCCTTGACGATGGATAAGCTGTACTGATGTCGAGATACATTTCTACATGACACTAGTAACACTTACAGTACGGCAGTTCTCATTGGACAACCATGGACCAATACCGGCAGTGCACTCTAGATGATGTAAAACTACTGCTGTCATTTTATTCTCGGCAGTTGACAAAACATCGCAAGAGGGAAAAAAGTTACGGCAGAAACGGGGGCCGGTTTAACTTACGTTTATTAACCCCTACCCCTGATGTGATGGGGCCTCTCGACCGAAATCAAGACTGTAAGCTTATACGGCCGTTAAGAGCAACTCAAAATTGGCAGCAAACAGAGAAGTTAGTCCAAGTGACCTTCAGGATATTGATAAACTTTAACAAAGGGGAAATTTTCTAAGTTGACCAAAAATAAAAAATTAAATTAAAAGGGTTTCTGTGCAAGTTTCATTTGAACCGAAGATGGAATACCCAAAACACAAAGTCAGTAACCACGACGATGACGATGATGATGCGACCACTTCTCCAAGGCTGATGGACGAGAGAAAAACTTATACAGTCTCTAAAACAAAATTTTCACGGTTTTCCACTTTTTCTTTGCTTCCGAATGTAGGAAAATTTCAATGGTGTACCATCTTAGACGTTTCAGCAAAATTGGTACACGCATCTATTTAAATACATTAAAGAACAATGAAAGGAGGGGCTGACAATAGATCTAACAAAAATCACCAACTTTATCATAAAAAATATGAAAAAAAAAAAAAACCAAGCACTCACTTGAAGGGAATTTTCAGGGGGAAGGGATCAACTCTCAATTAAAATGAAGGTAAATGAGGTTTGAGGGGAGGGGTAAGAGGGGCACAATGCATAACAATTAAATCCATTGTAACAAAGGGTTCACCAGAAGAGGACATGCAAGAAAGTCCAGAAGGATTTTTTTTTTGAAAACTCCTAAGCCCACTAAAACAAGCTCTAGCCCTATTAAACATTCAACATGTATAATATTAAGCTAGCACGTCAAACCTGGAAGGGATACACCTATGGTATATGGAGGGTCTTAAAACAGAGAATGGACTAATAAAACACAAAGGTGACTTTGTTCCACATCCAATAATATTTAAAAAAAAAAAAAATAGAATAATGAAAACTAATTCAAAGCTTACTCTGGCAGATATAGCACAACTTTACTACCTTTTGCAAATTGTCCGGCCATTCTCAATATTTTCATTAAATGTATATCCACTTTTGCCCACATATTTCCCTCCTTTTATGACCGATCCCACCCAAGGAAGCTGCGGTATTTATTTTGGGGAGACTTTCCAAAATATGTAGTTAAAAGATTATCAACGTAATTCTCTGTTTTCCTATTTTTCTCTTCCAATGACCCTATGAAAAGAAGCCTCTCATCTATTGCATCAATGTCACATCACTTTTGCTTAACCTATAAATTTACTCATGAATATGCACATGTATGCAAATAAATATTTGCATATTCAATAATACTTTCAATTGCCCAAATTTAAGACACTAGTTAGTTACACAAATTGGAAAAATTTCAATAAAGTCTGAATTAAAAAGCAAATCCAAATTTGGCAATAATCAATAATTTAATTTTTGTTATCAAGTTAGTTGGTCTTTACAAATTAAGCTTTTACAAGAATTTCTTTTTTGAGATTTATTTTTTTATTATCAAAAATATGACTGGTTCAGTACATTCATTGATATATATATCTGTGCATGCTGAATAGAGTGCGTTGCAAAATTTGGTTTGGTTTGGTGAGCGATATTATTAAGTCAAAAAAATCGTTTGTAGAATTAGAAGCACTTTTCTGTTAACATGAGGTCATTGGAAGCAGCGATATGCTTTCGTGCATCTGAACTGTATGATGGTATTACGGGGGGGAGGGTTGGTATCCCTAGTGATTTCTGGGATTATGTTTCGAGTAAGCTTTGAAAAAGGAGTTTTGATTATTCTTGGGAGGAAACTAGAGCACAAAATAGGAGATGCGACTTAAAAAGAGCGATGAAAAAAAATTTATAACAATAACTACTGAGGAATATAGGAGGCTGCACAAATAGACAAGTGAAGTAATATGTGTGTGATCTCTTGGGGGGGGGGGCCTACTGTTGGCTGGGAGATCTCCTAGTCCTTCGTTAATATTTAAATACGAGTTATCTCAAAAGATGAGATGGCATAAACAAGAGTGTCTTGCTTTTCGAGGCAATAAGAAGCCAACTGTCTGTTGCTATGAAATATCAAAATGTGTATAACAATTCCATTTTCTCCTTTTTTGTTCTGTTTTGGAGAGTGGGGGGGGGGGAGATTACAATTTAGGTCAATTTTAAGAGTATTTTTTTATCGAGGCAATACTAATATAGAACGGTATCAAGACATTGTCAGTCCACGAGAAGAATGTCTTTTCTTTTTTTTCTTTTCTAGAAATAAAACATGTTCCCTTTTCTATCACGATCTTCCAGCCCAAAAATTGCAATTTAAGCAGTGGCTGAATGGGTTATTATCATAAATCTGATAGTTTTTTTCATTTTTTTTTAACTAGGTCAACTTTCAACAATGCCAATAAGTTGTGTTTTTATTTTTATTCGCATTATTCCCAAACTCATCATGACCCTGGGCAGAGAGGAGGTGGTGGACCTCGTCTTGTACCTTCCGAAATCGGAGCTTGTCATTTTCCGGTTGTTGAACGAAGAAATCTACCCACAAAATTCAAGATGGAGACGGGTAAGGGGAGAAAAAAAAAATCACCCCCAAAAGACGTGAAGAGTATTCCAAGCAAATCTAAAATGAATGGCCATGCTGTGACCGTGATGGGATAACTCGCTCAACTTTTTTGACCAGAGCGTGACAAAATTCTGTGCCATCATGAATGAACAGCTAATCTACGCGGGTGAGACTCTGATGATCAGAAAAAAAAAGTTGTTTTTGAGCGTGTTGCTTTGCTACAGAGAAGAAAAAAAAAACTTTTTCTCTACGATTATCAAACACAGCCGTGTTTTTTGTTGGGGTGTAATGTATACTTAACTTCGACTTCTATGAAGACGAACGTACGTGTGTGATGTAGAGAGAGAGAGAGAGGTTGAGAGAAAAAAAGTAGCAAAACAAATGGCAAAAGTACATAGAAATGAAGAAGGTATTAAGATGCAGAACACGATGGTTAAAGGAGACAAGTCCGCCGAAATAATTTTGCCACCAGTTACTTACTGGCCGTGGCTTCAGAGCGAATGAATTTGCATCTCGTACCCTGGAACCTGGCAGTACAACTGCGGAGAGAAAAGGCACATGTAGGATAGTGAAACCTCTTTCTGGCTAAACTTTGTAAATCAAAACGGCGCCCCCAACCCCAACAGCACCACCGAAATCGGCGCTGAAGGGTTCAGGTTTTTTTGTTTTGGCCCCGATGTACTTACTAAAGTCAATTTGTGGCGTTTCCTCCGTCTCTGTGGGTTTTTGTTTGTGAAGGGAGCATCTCGGAGAGCCCCGATACATCGGCTGGCAGCTAAAGGACACACATAAAAAATGCATCAAATGGTTGTGCAGATAATTAAAGAAGGTATAAAAAAAAAAATTAAGGGGGGGGGGAAAAGAACAAGAAATAGAAAGAAAATGTCTGGGAGAATAGCCTTCCCTTCATACTAGGTTCCTTTCTCTTTAGGTTTTAATTTGTAATTATATAAATCCTGACAGTATATATAGAATTTAAAAACATCTCCTTTTACTATTATTCATGGAGAGAGAGGAATGGGGCATTAGAGAAGCTCATTTTCACACTAGGTATTAATTTTTAAGGGATTACATTTTACATGAAAGCAAAAAGCAACAAAATGAAGAGGAGTTGGGGAGGCCAATTAAGGTGAAGAGGGGGGGGGGGGGAATATACAAAGTTATAAATCCTAAACAAAATTCGGGTTATTAAAAAAAAAATGCTTATCAGGAATTTTTTTTTCTCCAATTTTATTAATGGAAAAAAAAAGTGAACAAAACAAATAATGAGGGTAAAAAAAACACCACAACTTTGGTTAATTCGATATTAGTATTAAAACATAACACTACAATCCCGTGCAGGTAACGATTGATTCATGCATATTGATATCATGCATAAACATTAAGCAACTGAAAGCATAAAAAATGAGATCCACCAATCGAGGCATCACTAATTTGAATAATTCAACAACAATGAAACATCGAAAAATCAGAGTGCAACATAAACAAACAACGACCTTTTTATAACTATTTTGTCACTTATTTGACTTGCAAAAATAATTTGGTCTGAATGATGGTTCAACTTTCCATATTTCCAACTTACTTCTGTTTCTTTTTTTGGTGGCTTTTTAGCACACACCAGGACTGGAAAAGTACATCCGAACCTGGTTATTGAAGTTTTCTGTTGTGTTTCTCCTACCTACAATATTTGTTACTTAAAAAAAAATAAATAAATAAAAAAAAAAATATTTGGTTTAAAAAAAAAAAAAAAATGTTTGCTGAAGACACCTGCAGTTTGCCCCCTGTTATTCCATTTCAAAGTTTACGGAATCTCTCACACAAGTGAACGATAATTCTGTTTTTTCTTTCTGGGAAAGTAATGATTAGAAACGTAGGATGCCTTTGCGGGTTACGAGAGACTGTGTTCGGCAAACAGGACCAGAAATGTAGAGTGGAGTTAGGTAAAAGGCTCTTCAGAGCGGGCAAAATAGAGAGAAGTTTGAGATGATCACTGACTTTCTGGTTAATTGATATTGCTAGAGGAAGATGAATAATTATTATTAAAAGACGAGTAATAATAATAATAACAACAACAACAATAATAAAAAAAACAAAAACAGAGCGAGACACATTTTTTGCAAGTGTGACTAACTTCAGGCCCAGCCTTGGTTCACAATTTTCTTCTTTTTCTCTCTCTAAGATTGCTAACCGTATGGAAAATTTGAACAGAGCGATTTATCCGCCTACATTCGATTCGGGCGAAACATTGAACAAGGAATGCCGGGAAGGACAAAATGCAGGCGGCTTACATCATGCAAACTCATGCGTTTGATACTACTCACATGCACTCAATGCGATTCTCTGAGGCCACAAAATTACAAGTGCCCCCATTAAGGCAATAGTTGGCCCCCTTTTCATGGCATGGGGACTCGAGGTCCAACTGTTGGCATCGTTGACTACTATAGCCAATGGGACACCTGTGTGTATGAGGTAGGCGGAGTCAACTGAAATTATTCAAGCATATGATCGGGGGCGGGGGGGATGTAGGACAGTCGAAACACAGCATTACAACAACAGAAAAGAACTCATTCACGTCAAAATGGCTGTCTAACGTGTGTGACAATGGATATATTATATATATATTTTTTTTTCTGCATTGTGTTTCTTCTTGTCCTTTTTAAAAAATTGTTTTTCTTCGGGTAAAGAAAATTGCATGGACATTAAAAAAAAGGGGGAAAATGGAAAAATGTGTAATCTACGCTATCTGAAGAAACTACTATGTGTGTCTTGTGCAGAGAAACTGCTAATGAAGGCGCAAGACTACAAAGATAATTGGCAGAGCACAAGAGAAGAGTTACAAGCTTTGGGTTGCCCCAGCAACTCCACTGGTAGCAGTTAATTATCCTCAAGTTTTCCTGCTGAAGAAATAAAGGACTTGAAAAGGACTTGTTTTAGCTCTGAAATGTGATGTGTGAAATGTGATCAAATCTGGAAGAGCTCTTGCTATCGCAAGGATTTTTTCTCAGACCTCTTCCGGCCACATTTTCGTGCCGGTTGAGACCGACCCATGTGAATGGTGTTCAATGTATGGGATGATAAGAATGAACAGCTAAGCGTGAATCTTTGGCAGCCGGCAGGCCTTAGCAAGATCAAACCGAAATCGTTACGAGGAACGACATGTACTCAAACGGACGGACACCATGCTGTGATAGAGGGCAGTATTAAGTTTCTACCACCACCTTTGCCCTAGCTAGCATTTCTAACGGAGACAAAACTTCACAAGGTTTGCAAAGTGCCGAACATTAACACAGATGCATTTTCCATTATTTATACACACCTATAAAAACTAAAAACTAAATTTCTCAAATATGTCAGCAATACGCTGTAACGTATATATATCACCACAAACAGCTTCTGAAGTTGTCAAAGATTGATGCATTATTAGTTTACAAGGCTCAAAGTGTGGATGTGTCTTCTCAATTTTGGATGCATTCTTTTCTGCAGCTTCTTTCTATAACTCACTCGTGAAATCTCGAACCCTTTGTAGGAGGCTACACGGTCCATAACCACTCCGGGCAATTATACGTATAATTAGTGAAACCGAGCTCTGAATTATTAGTCTACCACCACCGATACCTACTTCCTATTCATGAATTAATTTGATCTATTTGGCAACAGACAAATCAAGGACTTCATTTGCATGACAATTTCATTTGCATGACAATGTGAAACCTCAGCAAGCTAAAAAGCATGTATGTCATTTAAAGTAGGCATGGCAAATTCCATGTTTTGCAACCCATATTTGAACAATGTAATATTATGCTGTTGATCAATGTATTTTTACATAAAAAAAATTTTCTTTTTCTGCAAGCCCCAGAAACTTTTGCTGTTGATAGCTTCCATATGACCTCAAACTTTCCATACAACTGTACTAATAATCAGTTATTAGGTTTTAAGTTGCTTTAAGATTGCCTGCAAGCTGAGCTAAAGTGACAATTAAGCTATTGCAATTCGATTACATAGAGTCTCCCCTTCCCCTCCCCGCCCCCCGAAGGACAAAATATATAAACCAATTAAGTTAATGTTAATTCTCGAAACTCAATTTTCATGGCCAGATAATTTCTGTCCTAAACATGGAATGACTTCTCCACTAACTTCAAAGTCAGAACTTTTATGAAAAATAAGGATTTTTTTGAACTTGTGTATTAAGATCTGCTGATAAAATGATTGCCGACCAGAAACTGAATTACTGAGGCGGATTCTTTTTCTTTCTTGTTTTGGAAGATGCATGCTTATATTTCATCTTTAACTTTGATGTTATACATTTCCCCTTAAGAGGCTCATCGAAGATACATTCTATGCCGAGGGCCAGAACATAACCGCTATCTGAGAAGTGAAATGCAATTCCAAAATTTGAAATTTCCAATAATAAATTTCCTTCAGCCACGAGGCAGCCCAAGACCTTGCCGGATCACGTCTGAGCAAAAGCCTCGTCTCTCCCACAAGCACACTTTAAAAAACTACCGATTGATTTCGTCACGAGCGAGAGACAAAGATGGGACGAGACATTACTTGAGAAAGGAAATATTTGGGGGGGGGGGGTGGTGGTGGAGAAGCCTGCGACATTTCATCTTTTCAAAAGTAGATAAGAGGGTAGATCTCGGAGATGAAACTCAACCTTCGTGAATGTTCCTGGCGTGACTTTTCCGTTTTTCTTGTTAATGGAGGGAACAGAATACCGTCCTCTTTTACAGCCAAGTTAAATTCAGACTATTTTCCTAAGGACCCACTCTGATTTGTCATGTAACAAATATCTCTATTTCAAGCACTTTTCCACAAAAAAAAAGAAAAAATGGGCTTTGCTGCCATTAAATGTTATCTCAACTTATAAACCTGCAACCAATTTAAGAGTGGAAACCTAGATCCTACAAATGGAATGTTATTCAAATGAGCAAAAAGCCAAAAGTTAAATATATACTACCAATATCTAACTTCAAAGTAAAAGTAGTTCATTTTGGTGCACTTCATGGGTGAGCCACTGACCAAGTCGGGGGGGGGGGTGGGAGGAGGAGGGCATGGGAGCAACAAGGCTGTTCTCTTCTCTTGTCATATCAGCGTCTGGATTAAGACAATAGTCAAACACATAAGATGGCCCAATCAGAGAAAGCACCACAATGGTGATACAAATAAAAAAATAAAAAAGGAATTTGTTTGGTCACATTTTGTGAATTAAAAGAGTGAGTGCATCTGTTTTGATGTTTGCATTCAGAATTGTCTTGTAAGAAAAAAAGGATAAAATAAATTCTATTTGAAATCATTCCCCAGCCCCCCCCCCCCCTGCCCTAACTGTGTGACTGTGGAAATGGTGTATTCAGACACAGTGTGTTGGGTTTCTAATAAGATGAAACAACAGGGATTCACTCTGAAGGAGTAGAAACTTCTCTAAGTACCCGGTGCATATCTCCTAAATTTTGGTACTTTTTCAGTCTATTAATGGTTGTACTATACACAATGCCATGACGAGCAGTTGAATAATAAAATGAATAGGATTGAAAATATATAAACCGGGAACATGTCAGCCTCTTTATCCATACTTTTCTGAATATCGGGTCACGACAAAAGGTGGAAGAAAATCAAACAAATAAAAACAAATTAAATTTCTCTCTCAGGACTAAAAGTGGCAAGGACGTACCACGTACTCCATGTGAAGCAATTTTTGTGTTTTTTTAAATATATATACATATTTTTTCTTAATGGTGAATGAGCGATGGTAGTAGGCAACCCTTATTAGTACCCAAAAAACCTGCAAGCCCACAGAGATATAGCTTAATATGCAACTTTTGTGAACAGCGATGCACTTATGATAAAAGTCGGCCTCCCACATACCTTTGGAGTTGGCTCTGACAAGTGAACTTGATGTGTTGGGGGGGGGAGGGGTAGGGTGGGCCTATAATAATGGACAAGGTAGTATCCTCACTGATTGCAACCAAAGACAGCCCATCCCACCACCACTTTGCAAGAGAAATTGTTCACCTCAGACTCACACTTTTGATGACAAAATCCCTGTTATCGTGCATCCATGGTTCCAGCACGGTCTCTAAGAATTTAACCCATCCTAGTTTGCTTGTTTATTGTATTGCAGTTGTCTATCAGCAAACATTTTAATACACGATATTGACGGGGGCCAAAAAATGAAAGGGAAGACGGAAAAAAAAAAGAAAAAAATTCTTCCCCCACACAAACACGGGGCAAATTTTTGACATGATTGGCTTTCCATACTTGTGTCAATGACGAAACCGAAAAATCGATAAAAATCCGGCTAATTTCAACATCAGTCACACCCCAACTAAAATCTTTCCCACTCGTGAAGATGTGTACTCTGCTCGGAGCCACTCCGACTGGCCTAGTTTTGAAGTTGACGTAGGTAAATGAAAATGGGTTTTAGACCACTTGGAAATTTCATTCGGTTCCAATTTTTCACCTGCCAGGCACGACAAGAATCAATTTTCTTTTTTAATGCCAATAAGAAAACGACTATTCCGGAAGATCTAAAAATCTTTTGAATAAGTTTCTGGACCAGAGAATGTCTGTGCTCCCTTTATAGGCAAAAATAAAAACTCAGGAAAGCAATGTGTGTATATTTGAAACCAACTGATTAAAAGTATGTCTGATTTTTTTTTTCGGTTTAGCAGCATGTTCAAAATGGATATGTATATATTCAATATGAATATGTATATTTAACATGGTCATCAATATTCATGACTTTTTATTGAATGATATATATGAGTATCGATTAATTATCCAGACAAAGTTATAATTACCTTCTCAATGAATGATGATTCAATTTAGCTACTTTTCCCAACAGTTACCCATTAGCTTACTGTTTTACGACAGGACAATTTGAACCTGTGAGCCATTTTCTCAAGACATTTGCAAAATTGGTGAGCAACATGCTTGTAAATTAGGGTCAATCCAAGGTAGAGTGTAGGTAAAACAACAAGCTAGGCCAGTCTGTTAACGTTTCCATTTCCAACCTATTACCCTTCACATTGTCATTTTATAATTTTAAATTCAAGTTTTCTCAAAGTGTTAACGTTCAGTCTACACATTTGCTCAATCTTTCTTTATACAAAAAAAAAAAATGGACAAGTACGTCTGTCATTTTTGGCTGCATAATGCAAAAAATATGTTTTTTTTTTGTGAGATTAATAAGCCTTCTTGTTTAGTTAACATAAAACTCCTTGCCATTTCAACAGAATTGTTAATAGCTAGCTTGCAGAATGCGTGGCTTTTACACAGAAGTGTGTTAGTATAATGAATGATTTTTTTACAAGCTTTGTTAGTGCCATGAGTGCGTATTAATTATAACAAGTAGGTAGTCAAAAGGTGGGGTGTGGGGTGGGAGTAAGGGGGGAGAATGAAAAAGCATTAAGGTCAACGTAAGGTCACTGATTGTGCATATTCAAATATTAGCAAAACCACATTCAAAAAACATATAATACAAAAAGACATTGGTGAATAATTGGTCCATCATTCAAAAACAAAAAATATCATTGATGGTAACATTTCAAATGGAAACAATAATATCGGCATTAGAGTATTATGATGCATGGTATACACTCTTTTTCATAAAGATTACATTAACATTCATGCATAAACAAATAAATTAAATGAACAAAGATAATTTCTTTGATTGGTTAACAAGAAATTTCATTATTATTGCCACATTCCTCAAAACCAATTTAATACCTGCTGCCAACATCTCTCTAACTCTCTTTCCATTTCTTTATTATTTTCATGAATTATTTGAATTATTCCTCTTTTGCTTCGCATATATGCGGCCACCCCACGTTACCCATGACAATCAACAACAACATTTATTCCCCCCCCCATATGCCATGAAACAAGCCGAATACACAATTTCATCACCCAAAGATTGAATAGTTTGCTCTTTACCCACAAAAGATCTAAAAGCCGATTGACAGGTTTGATGTCGAGCAACGCTCATGAAGAAATAACTCTTTTCGTTTGTCGGCCAAACAAAGCCTCTTCTTCCTGTCAGAAAATGGTATAAACCCTTTTTTTTTATTTGAAAAACCCATCTTGTATCTCTGCACTACTTGCACTACTTAAAAATCGTCGCTATATTAAAGCAGGCCGATGTTTTGGCAGTCTAGCATCATCCCTGACGTGTCAAACAAACAGAACTGCAATTGTTTACAATTATTCATCATCCTGCGTGAGTCAGTTTCGAAATGAAGGCCAGATCATTTTGAGAATGTTTTGTGTCGTAGTAGTAGAGGCCGAGATATTCCTACGGCACTGCTTGTTTCATTTTTGAATAAATTATGCAACGGCCGAGTCGAGCACTCGGCTTGTTAATTTTGGCTTATTTTTTGGCCTTGGTCTGTTCTTTACAACCTCCTCCCCCCCCCCCCTTTTCCCTATCCTTGATCCTGGAATGCCATAGTTTTAGAAGGATTGTCAAGAATTTTGAACACCTTATACGTCGTCAACCTGTTCACAAAGTCTCTATATCTTGGCACTTTTTAACTTGACTGACTTTTGTGATGGTCTTGTGATGGGCGACGTCATTATTCTTGAGTCACGCGAGATAGTACCACAATTTATCACCTATGCTATCAAATTTTGCCAACCATTATTGAAAAAATATTCCAGCCGTATCAAACGGGGGGGGGGGGTTAAAGGATTAAATGGATTAACAAAGAATTAATCTTCTGTCTCTGTTTCGGATTCCTTCCGGCAGGCGATGGAGCACCCAGCAAAAAATACACCAAACTTTAAAAACATAAAAACGAAGATAAAAAAAAAAAAAAAAAAAAAATAATCACAAAACAAAACTTAAGAGACGATGAAATGGAACACCATAAGCGTATAGCGGCCGTCGTTGCTTCTCTGGACATGCGACATGCATCAAATTATTAATAGTTTAGCGTCTAACAGACATCAGAATCGTCCCTGAGTGTTGGGGAGGGGGATCTGTCGGAAATTCCTCTCACGTTTCAAAGTTAACGGAGAAGATAATGACAAGTGAGATACTGGGGGGTGGGGGAGGGGTGGGGGGAGAGAAATAGAATATTGCAGAGAGTCAGCGGTTCACTTACAAGCAAGAAGGCTCCGCGAGATCAGTGATGTAATGACACGTGCCACCGTTCAGGCAGTAGTCCCTATATCTTTCAGGGCATCCGTCTACGTGGGTGTCGACCAGAGCTGAGGGTAGCAGATATAAACAGTTGTTGGGTCGAGGTCAGATACATGATTCTTGGGCAAATTTGAATGCAATAAAAGATTAAGTCATCCCTGACCACTCCGCCCCCCCCCCCCTCCCATAAATAATCTTGTACTTTGCAGCATTTTATTCTGAGAAAGATTTTTTTAAATATATATGTGTATATATACATATAGGTATATATGTATGTAATCTATAAATGTATATACTGTATCTAATGCCAAGTTCACCAAGAATGCAATTTCAAAATTTCAGAGATATTGCAAAGGACAAGAATAATTTTAAGTCCATAACATCAAATTTGAGGGACAAAACAAAATTTCCCCAATTGGATTTACAGCCTACTGTAAGTAAAGGTCACTGATTGGAAGCACCGCCAAAAATGGGGCGTACACACCCCCTCCCCCTCCCCCGGGGGTCTCTTACTCCTAAGGTTAATGGGTACCCATCGGTTTGCGTGGTAGCTCATTGATAAGACTCACTTTGACAAGTAGATCCAGTGTAATTTGCTTGACAATCACAGATGCAATTTACACTGTCCAGAGTCCCATGGACGCAGACCTTTTCACAGAGAGTTGTTTCACATCTGGGACCGGTCAGGTCTCTTCTACAGCTGGAAATATCAGGGAGGAGAAACAAGATAACATTACATCTCATCTATAAACATATATCTAGGGTAGGGTAGTGGGAGGGGAGGGAGTGGGGGGAGGGGAGAGGGGAGGGGTGTGTGATATTACATGGGTGAAGGCACTTAAAGATCAGTGGTACTGTGTTTATACTTGGACCAAAAGTCACCTAGCGAGTGCATCCAGACATGAGCTAAAAATTTAAACCTTAAAGGAACCAGGAATTAAGAGGGGAGGGGGGGGGGGTGATTGGTCATTGCTTATTGTCTAACAGATTAAACTTGGACATTACAACTGTCATTATTACTCCCAGACAGACAGCAGGTGAAGCTATTCTGTCAATAGAGGGTGAAAAAAATGTTTGGGTGCCTGCCAGTGAATAGCCAACTCCAGTGGCCTGAAGTTCTCATTCTTCGGGTAATTGCGATGCTGATCAGGAGGGTACTAATAATATTGTCATTTTCGAAAAAAAGATGATACGGTCTGAATAAAGATGAAAGCGGGGTGGGAGTGGGAGGGTGAGTGGGAGGGTGAGTAGGAGGGGAACGCTTGGTGTGGGACGAAGAGAGGCGAGAAGGAAATTTTGCTAGAGGTGTGTGTTGAGGTAACTGAAGTGGTATACATTTGATAGCAGAAAATTGAGGAAGCAATGTGTGATCTTTTACCCCTCCAACTTCCCTCAACCCCCCTCCCCATCTCCAAAGTGACACCCATGAATTGTAGACAAGTGTGGGTTAAGAATACCTGCATTGATATGATGAACTACCATCAGCTTCTTGAACTTCTCTGCATGTTCCTCCATTTTGGCAGGGAATGCCCGTTCTGCACGAGTCATCTGGAGGAAAGAGGAAAGATGAGAATAAGAGAAAGTAGAACAAACCATCTTCATCCAGTTTGGTTCGAGCAAAAGGGATAAAAATATACTCTTGCGAACAGATGTATCATGCCGGATATGCTCAAAACTCATTCCATCGCATGTACCCAGTGTCAGGGAACATATTTTTGTTCCGTTCTTCTTTGGAAACGAAAGAAGGAAAAAACGTTTCATGGCAAGAACTTTGGCGTGATATTTTAAATTTTTTTATTATAGGACATTTGAAAATTTGGATTGAATTTATTTAGCCGAACTGGTTAATCGCTGTAACTAATGGTTCTCAGTGCTTTGCTTGTGACTACAGACAGCGATCTTGATCCAAAGGTTTCCGATCGACTACAACACTGTGAAACGAAATGGCTTCGACTGGCATTCCAACAGCTGGGAGTGAGTGATGTTACTCCGTTGGTCAAGTTATATTCTAACGCCAGGGAATCTTTCAAATTATCCAAGTCCAGTTCTTAAAGCTGTTTGCTCTTTCAAATTTTGTTTATAAATTTGTTCATAATTTTTTTATGATATATATATTTACCCTTTTTACATAAAAATTCTGTCGTCGATAAACCCAAATATTCACTCTGCATTCAGAAGCATTGAATAGACTCAAAGTCTCTTGGGTAAATTTTATTTTTTTGGATATATATTTAAAAAAAAAGAGCTCATATAATATATATATATTTTTTCCAGTCAGGAATAAATACAGACCTTTTCAATTCTTTTGAAAATATCTAAATATTTGAAACTTATACAGAATAAAATCCTGATATTCTCCCCTGGGTTGCGCTTTATTTACAGCAAAAAGGAAAACTTGAATTGTCGGGATGATCTTTGAATTCTTTATGAAGAACGGGTGGTATTCGGTAGAAGGCAAGATGATTTTTAGTTCTCCAGGGATTCGATTTTCACGAGAACAATATAAATCGAATGAATGCATGAACGAGACGCGACATTAACTCTGGCAAGTAATAACGAGCTTGAAAGAAGCCCTCGGCGTTCTAAAATGAGACTAATTCCAAACGATAGAACTAGACAACAGACTCCATCTGTCAGACATTTTGTGATGTTATCTTTCATATCACGGATAGAAGTCACTTTGCTGCAACCAATTTTTAATTTTTAAGTGTTTACCTTTCACTATGAGAACAATTTGACGCATGAGTCTTTGCTTTTGACCGATAAAAATATAAGCTGACAAACATTAGTAAAATTACAAAAGAAAACTCCTCCTGGACTTTTGTTTTCCACCAGTGAATGTCAGCGTAGCTACTAATTGATGAATCCAACCTAATTAACATAAAGTTTTGTCGCCCACGAAAGCTTTATTAATATTAAAATCAGACGACAGGCGAGTCAGAAAACTTCAGACTTTCTCGCCATACAGGGTTCTCCTTTCAGATTTGAAATGGGATTTCTCGGTCTGGGTACATATCAGTCTCGGATGGAACAACGGTGTAGAAGAGTGGCTGAATTTGCGGTGGTTACTTACCGGGAGCTGGCGTTGTCACAGGAACGCACGTTCCACTCTCTAGGGAGAATCCGTCTCTGCACTGACATTGACAACTGCAGGGAAAGGAAATACGATAAACGGTGGATAAATTGTTGATGACTGTCGCCCTCTGTATCTGTCAATATATATATCGCTTTATAGTTACTAATTTAACTCTAAAATAACGAGAATGCCCCCGTCTCCCACTCCCCACCCCCTGCCAAAAAATAATTATTCTTGAACCGGATAGCCAAGGGGTTTAGTGGTTCCTAATTGCCACATTTTACAGTTTTGTATGAGAACATTTTATATATACTATATATTCACCTACAGGTCTTATACTCAACAAGGATCCATCCACATACACAGTGTGAAGTAAATTCAAGCCATCCTATTGGAGTTACAGCCTACACAAAGTTTTCACACTTTGAACTCTTGTTGACCTCTACAAGGTCATTTTTGACCTCTTGTTGACCTCAACAATTACATATGACCTCAAAAAGGACATCTGACCTCCCAAGAAAACAGTAGGGATCTTGTATGCAGTACTATAGGTACAGCGATCCACATAGCTAGTATTCATGAGGTAAATTCCAAGTTTTTAACATTTGGAGACTTACTAGATAAACCACCTCACATTTCGACCTAGTTTGTACTACTCCTGACAGCATTATCCATCGCCATGTCATTAAACCTTTTAGAATCACAATGTCTACCAATGACTTTAAAGATTACTAGAATTTTATCTGCTAAATGTTTGTGGAAAATTCTTACTATTAACGTCTAAGCAACAATAACCACAACCGGGAACAAAGTGGTTCTATCTTTTCTTCCATTTATTTATTTATTTCGAATCAACATCTAAAGACTACATTACTTTCCTCACTCTGCCGTAATTGCCATTGTACAGCTAACAATAATTAAAAAGAAGTTTCTTTTGTCTGTGGGTAGGTGGGTAGGTGGGTAGGTGGGTGAGTGTGTCTGTCTGTCTGTCTGTCTTTCTTTGTTCCTTACCTGTCTCTGTCAAAGGTCTCCCCGACTCCGCACTCTAGTGCGCAAGTCCTTATGTTGCAACTTTCTCCTTCCCAACCATCCTCACATATGCACCTGCAACGTTTCTTGTTTAACTCCCCGTTCTCACATGGCAAGGCACAGATATCTGCAGGTAAGATCAGAAATGAGAAACGAATGAAGAAAGGAACCGATATAAACAAAAAGACAAGAATCGAAAAGAATCATGAAAATGTGAGAGATAAAAAAGAAAAAGAAGGAACTGGGTCATTCCTCTAGTTTAATAGGGTTCAGTTAACTTCACGGTTTCCCTCATCATGTCGTTAATCTCGAGATGAGATAATGCAATATTAATTTCAAATGCTATTAATCTGTCAAAACAATTACTACACGCTGATGCTGTTCATGTTTCCCCGTTTTCCGAGCGTTTATTCCTTCGCACGTTCCAAGAGGTCTGTTAACATCGCAGTCTTCAATGTATTTCGACAAGATTCATGATCGCGGTACACATGTTCGATAACAGGTAATTTCGAGACTGTCGACGTTAATTACCGACGTCATGAATTTGAATTGGAAACGCTTTAGCAAAGACGATCCTCCTCTCCTCTCGTGGGTGAGAGGGAGAAAACGAAAGAGCAGACGATGCATTAAGGATGCTGACTAGACGATATGCCACGATAAATTTGAACATCATTATCGTCAGATAACATCAAACCTGATCAAAAACAGAGACCTTCCAAGGAGCTCAAATCTTATCCAGAGAAATAAAAATGTTATCCGCTAACAAAATCGAGTGTTAAATCGTACGGTATGATGAAATATCGCTGGTAGGTACGAAACACTCGACATATGATGGATCAAAGTGGCGGAAAACTTGAGCCATAAAATTAGATCTTAATCTTTGAGAGATGTTGTAGACTCGTGAGTCAAAGTTAGAAACATCCGTAAAGTCACTTATGAATGTGCAAAGGGCAAGCATTCGGAGCCGGACATTTGAGTCGGTAAATTCCCAGACTCGTTCTTAGCATTGTTCAGAAGAAAGTGTACTTTCAGTGAGGAGACAGGTAAATTAAAAAGAACATTGCTACATTACCATCCATCTAACTGTAGTAAAGGCACTATTTCATTTGCTTCTTTAGTTATATGGTCATAATGTTACAAAAATCATTTATCCAGATTATGGCCAAAACAAGACATCAGTTGGCAGATTATTGTGCCAAAATTCAAAATATGCTAGAAAATCAAAGAAATGACCATTCATGTTCAAACTTCAATAACTAATGTGACCAGCTAGGATCTAAATTTGCACCCACTGAGAAATTCTGTTGTGTATCATGTACAGTAACAATCCACCAAGTCTGAAAAAACAGTTTATAAACCCAATGATCCTAATACATCCAGAAACTACCTCTGTGTACTTTCCGCAATTTTTAAGAATGCGGAAATATGCACAAAACTTGTCACCAGAATTAGGCTGTGTTATTTCACGATTGAGATTTGGAAGAGGTGATGGGCATTGACCCAGAGGAGGGTTAATGGGGGGTGGGTAGTGGATGCCGTGCTGAAACTTTTACTAGAACTTGAATAGGCTGATAGATGGGAAAAGTGATATAGCTACAAAGTCGAGACAGATGAGAAAGGAGTTCAGTAAACTACTAACAACTTTTGTAATGTTTTTAAGTTTTCTACAACAGAATATTTAAACCATCTCCCTCGATTACTCATAACGAGTTTAACGACCTTCACCGTTCATTAACACCGTGTAATTTATTAACCGTTCAGACGACAGGGCTGCCAAATAAGCCTGCCATCCTTTCTCACACCACATACAAAAGCAGCTGCTTAGGGAAACATCCATGTACTCAAGACCACAAAGACCACTTCTTTTTTTTCCCTCTCTTACTCTTTCTCTCGTTGTTTTCTTCCTCGGCCACGAGATGAGAAAACCCCGTAAGGATGGTTTACAGGTTCTGTTTGTCTAATCTCACTATCCAACCAGCTGATTAAAAACTCGTTTGGGGTCTGAAGCCCGGTTGGAAAGGTGAAGCGAGTTCAAGATTGGGAAGGAACGGATTGTTTTATAGTTGATGAGACGAAGACGACGACCACCGATTCCCGGCATATTCATCATCCTCTTCTTTTACCCCAAAGGCGCTCACTGGACGAGAATTATCTACGCACCGGAACTGGAGTGCCCCACAGACCACTGATCCAACGATCGTTGCACTTGAGAACTAGTGCCTGCCTGGTCTTAAAATGTGGTTCAGATTAAAAAAACGGTGCGTGGATCTCCAGCATAGAAGGATATTTTGTATTAAATTAATGTCATTTAATAATAACCAATCGAAATTGATGACAGAAGGTATAATAGGCTCGCAAAACGTTAATTGTGATGCTTGGTTAGGTCGTCGTGTTCAGAGACAGAAAAGGAAACAGAAAATGTAATAAAGGGCACAAAATAAAAAGAAAACAGAACAATAATAACAACAACAATAGAGAGAAGGAAAGATATTATCCTGAAGAGTTTACACTAAATTTACTGTTTAATTTTGTGTTAATTTAATTAATTATTCAAAGTCCATGAATGAGCACATCATGGGTGTATGACAAGTTGGAGAGGGCAGCGAGTAAAAAATCATTTAATTGCTCCTAGTTTATTATCCATTCTTTTTTACCCGTATTTTAAAACTCTGTTCCGACTAAAAAAAATATATAGTGTTCAACATAAACAGTAATAAATGCAATGTTGTAGACAGAGAAAATTCTTCAATTTGTGAACATTACCCTGACAATTTGTTTGTTTTGACTTGTTTTTACAAAGCCAATTCTTCCCAACCTTTTTTCGTATTTATTAGCCTACCCTATGATTTGAAGTAGGAACGACTATACCACTAGGCTGCGGAAAGCAAATATTACGACTTTTTCATTTATTCTATCGCTGTTCTTACTACGAATTTGACTTTCTATCCAAATATACAACTTGATGAATGCCAGGGTATGGATCGATACAACATTTTGAGAGGCGATAAATCACTACGGTGTATTAATAATCTATCGCCTTCGTAAACTCTCCTTTACCGATTATGCCCCGGCGAACAGGATATCAAAAAGATCAGGACGTTTAGCTGCCATATATTACAGGAGACAGACAAACAGTGGATTATTTTCCAAGAGTCAAATTGCGGTGATTTATAAACGAAAACAAATTCAGAATATATTTTTCCTACTACTCAAGACCCATTCATTAATGTAGAATGGAGTATCAATGACTGGTCGTTATAATACCTATTTGGATGTATATGACTTCCAAACATGCACAGAGAATCAAGGCTAGTTTTGGCAGTCAAATATTACCATCATATCCATATAGATGAACAAATTAACTAACGAAACTGCAGGAATATGTGTTATCATAGAGCAGTTGCTATAGGCAAGTTTACTCGAAAGATTTCTAACTGTTTTTGCACTTTGAAATTTGGCCGCATATTATAAGATGCCTATAATACTCAGCAGCATACATTGACTGTACTTGTGTAGTCTTCATATATACTGTTGTCTTGTCAGCTGGTTAGGCTACGAATCTACATTGTGACAGATAGGAAAGAACTAACAGCCTAATTGGTGTCACAGAGAACATCAGAATTGCTAGAAACTGAGTCAGCTAACGGCCAGTCGTGCCAAAGTTTTTAATTTTAACAAGTTCTCTATACTGTCCCACCAAGCTTCAACATAATTAAAATTATGCTCTCCGAAGAAAAGGGCCAAAAAAATGTATTGTCTTTTATTAAAGTTAATAATTCTGAATTATTTGGAGACTGCACCTCTGCAAAGATGTTTGTAGAGTAGTTAATTTTTGATGGAGACGTTCATCACAATTAATTAATGGTCTTTAATAATCATCATAATTAATTAATGGACTTTAATTATCCACACACACGTGTACGCAATGCAATGATTATGGTTGGGCTACAAGATGAGGCACATGTTATGCTGAAGTAATTTTATCTTCCTATAATGCTTCTGTACGTGAACCTCAACTCGGAGCTTAGTATTACAAAATTCTCTTTTTCTTTCTCTGCATTCAATTATAACAGAGTCACATGACATCAGCCTACAACAAAGAATGCTTAAGTTACTTAATTCAGTGTAGAATTTGATATCCCAAAGGATTCTTTTAAGCAATATTAGTTATTGATTATCATGAATTTCTTCAAAACACACAAATAAAGATACAATTAATGTAGCAGGCTTTAATGTATTCTGCGCAAAAACTACTGTTCCACTGTTGTAAATGTACACAGCCTTAATATTGATGAGTAATTATTACAAAACCAAACTAATTAAAATTCCATCTTAAACAGCTCACTGTTCATGATTATTATACGAGTTTAATACTCGCATTATGCAGATTCATGGGCATGCACAAGCAAGGTTGTGAAAGTTTGCTGACAAATCTTTTTCCTAGGGCTCAGGAAATCGTCACGGTTACGTGCTGAGCAGAATATGTTAGCAGAACAACCTCTGTGATGTATCCATCTTTTGCTTCTGGGTACGAACAAGAAGAATATGGAAAAAAAAAAAAATGGAAAAAAAAAACGCAGTGATTTTGTTTGCCATAGCTCTCTTTAGCTGACAAAGTATTGGTGCGAATAATATGCCGATGGTACAAATTGCAACTTTTTTAAGCTACAAGTAGACTTTATGTCTTCAGTTCCCAGGAGACCAGAGAAAGCTTACGTTACTGCAAGGTGTATTCTAGTACATGGCAGACTTCAGCAACAGCAATAAAAAAACGTCAACTAGCTAGCTCAATCAAAGATGTTTAATACAGAAAGTTTCAAAGACGAGAAGAAAGAAAGATTTTCACGAGAGGTGATACTCTTGATTTCACATAAAAAACGGAAAGGATACCGTCTCTCGTTTCTAGTTCATGTTCTTAAACCCTCGTCGCTTAGCGTGCCAAAAACACAAATTTTACACACACAAAAAAAACAGAGGGAGAAGAAGATGCAAACTTGAAAGGTAAATCACAGTATATGTTTTATTAATTGCTTTTGATCAATTTTGCAGTACTATATTAATACTTAAATTAAAGAGGGAGGGAGAGAGAGGGGTTGGGGGAGGGGAGGAGAAGGAGGTGGTAGCAAAATGCTTATTTGATGCAAAAAGTTGAGGAAGAAAATGTCAATCAGGGAGGGAGGGTGGGGGGGGGGGGCTGCCGACAAATCATACATAGCAACCCTGATAATTCAGTAAACTATTAAAAGTTGTTCAAGATTACAAATGTATACAGTTTCAGTTTATTGGAATTAATCGTTATTGCAGATTTGACTGAATTATTATGAATTGTATATAATGTAATATATCACTACATTTTAATATAAATTTGAATCCACCTTAAGAATAAATTCCCTCCCATTAACTGACATTATCAACAGAACTGTCCATGCAATTGTGCAAGTACAATAAAGTTCGCACAATTAAACATAATAATTTATATCTTCTCAGCAAAACTGGTGAATTTGTGCTGTTCAAGGTCCATGAATTCTTATTACTTTCACCTTGTGAACACAAAATGCTGTCTTTTCCACTTTAAACTCATCTTTTTTAGTGAAAATGTCTGTCAAACATTAAATTGTCCATGCTTTCTTTTGACTACACAATCGAACAAAACAAAAGTGAACAGGAAAATTGGGAGAAATATGCACTTTCCATTCAATTAATTTGGCAATCATGAAATCACAACTGTGTGCTTCAAATAATTCTTTTCAAACTTAAGGATCCTATAAACAAAACATTTAATAAAATTTGAAAAAAAGAGGAATTTTCACATCTTCAGTTTGTGTTCATTTCATCTTTGTGATTAATAAATGCATGATGTACTACACTAAGGTTGAATTAGGACTGAATCATAAACATTCCATAAATTAAAATCCTTTTTTTTATAATTAAGAGCACATGGATTAAATTTGTAATCTTTGTAGAAAAATGCTCTTCTAGCTTCTGTATGCACATCAAATATTTTATTCAACTGTTTTGTTTTTTCTCATGCATTTTTTGTTTCTTTATTTTTTTTATACATTTATGTTTTTAATGACCAGTGCAAACTCTCCTCTTGAGATATTCTTCATCCATTGAGATGATAATCACATATATCAGAAGATATGAAAGTCTCCACTCACAGTCCAATTAATTAATCTAAACCATTACTTTGTGTTCATCAGACCACACCCGCCCTCCATATGGGATTCACCCAATATTCTTTATCCCTACCCACATGATTTCTCCCGCTAAGTTAACCTCTCCCTTGGCACATATTAACAGTAGGAGTGGAAGCATCTCCCATGGTTATCAGCACTGACAAGATGATGGATTACATACAAATGGCCTGCATCTGCTTTAGTTTTTGAGCAAATAACAAGTTGATAAGTAACTTGATCTATTCCCTGACAAGATATTACCAATCAAATCGCACTGTACCAAAACCTAACAGCAACTTTGCCAGCCTTTTTTCTCTTTCTGTAATTTACGAGGAAGTTGGGAGATTCTAAATGAGGGGCACGTTTTCCAGAGTTTTACAAATGGCTCTGATAAACAGAGTAAATGGCCGTTGGAATTCTGCTAAGAGCTTGGCAAATTTGCTGATCAACTCAACGATTTACAACGGTTTTTAGCTGTCTATTTCTTTTGCTCTGTAAGAAACGTCAAAGGCTGTAATTATATGGTAATGTGAAAGAAGAGAAAAGAGAGGAAAAAAAATACACTTAACATTTTAAGAGATAAGTTATTGAATGTTCTCTTGGTTTAATTACAGGTTCTAGCAATTACATAAAAATGACATCCCTGGATAAATTGGTAGAGATTTTAAAAGTTTAGATGAGAGCAAGAACTGGTGAGGATGATGAGAAATAAAGAACATATTCTGAGCGGTCGACTCCTGTACTTTTTTGTTCTAGTGGGGGCATTCGGAATGACATCACAGTGTTGTGATTATCTTGTATACCTTACCACTTGCAAGTTAGGAATAACACATCACTATACATGCAGAATGCTGCCTATCATAGTGTTACAAAAAAATTACCACTTAATTTTTTTCTCATAACTGTCATGAATTCGACAAGCGTCTTTTAATATCACTATACTATATCCCAACTACTTGCAGGCATATTTTTCGGCACTCTTTTACGACTATCTTTTGAGAAAAACTGACTGTCGGTTACATCTAGGCAGGGTTATGTCTCGTTATATTTCAAATTTAATATGAATATGAAACATGCAACTCCAATGACAAATTACATGATTGCCATTAAAAAAAAAAAAATTTATTATTAAATTACAGTTAATCAGATTAAAGTTATCGGCCTTCTTGATGGGGTGTAATCTTGCAGCATTAAAGACAAATATGTTTTGGCATATTAGTTAAATTATGCAAATTCTTAACTTTGAATGGGGACCATGGACACTTGGTTTGGTTCATCACCATACATGTAACTACAACATCAACATATCAGAAAGACATGATACGTATCGGAATGTTTCTTCTCTTTTTAGTACATTTTAGGCATATTTATGAAATATATGTTGCTATGAAGCTTACATTTAAACCTACGCAATTAAATATACTCTAGGTTTTTACGTCGAGACCACATACAAGTCGACCAGTGTGCATGTTGTCTGTGGAATGAAAATAAGGCATTTGTATTTAAGTGGCTTGAGTAGCTGGAATCTCTTTCTGACATTAAAGTAACAAGAATATAAATTTGAGCGACTTGACGTCGCTGTCTCGGTCAGAATTCTATATCTTGTGACATGACGTAACAAAATATCCAAAAATATATATCACAGATTTAACTTTAATATGCAGAAGAAAAAAAGGAATAAGAAAAACCAAAAAAACTATGACATGTTTTACACTTGATAGAAACTACATAATAGCAGTTGGCTATTATAATTGTTTCCCTTGATCATGTTAGTACAGTTAAATCATTCATGTAACTTTTCAAGTGGCCTAAAGGTATCTTTTTGTCATCTGTTATCTTTTAACCAATCCTTTGGGTTTAAACCAATCCTTTGGGGTTTAAATCAATTATCACCAGACTATGTTTGTGTTACAGCAATGTTGACTCAGTATTATGACGAGACTCTTTCCGTCATGCAATGTCCGTCGAATTGGTAAAATATCTCAGAGCAATGAGAAAAGATTGCCCGCCCCGATGGGATACAGTGTAATCGCACACGATCCTAAGCCGTCGGGCAATGTATACACATCTGTAATTCTTAACTTTCTTTTGCTCTCTTGGGAATCGTAAGCAGTCTTGCACCACAAACCCATACGTAATTCTTCTCGCTTCGGTGTTTAAATCGAGACTAAATGGCGTTAGAAAAGTTACAGCTCATCAAAGCAACCCGTCTGTGTATTGTGAGGACAAATTTTTTCGAGTGTGGGATCGAATGACCACCGTTTTCATTCAGTCTTCGAGTATGTCAACTTCTTAGGAACTACCCTCGGAGTATGCTCTTGAGAAAAGCCCGAGGGAAATTGTGATAGCCAACTGTCCACTTTATTGAATAATATCAGGAATCTTTTAAATACTGAACAATAAATAAATATATGTGCTTACACATGCTTTTAGCCGGCTGGTAATAACTAAGAAGCCAAATATCACTGATGTCCAGTTTAATGTTTCTTCAGGTGGTGTTAAATTTATCTCTTCAGATTCGTTAAATGTCGTTCGTTTGTCTGTCTGTCTGATCCACTGGTTGTTCGTCTGCTTCCATCTTCTTTACCGCTGTAAATTACGTTTTGTCCTCGTCCATCAATCTTTGGAGTTCTACCATTTAATAGTTCATCTGCTGTTCTCTCATTCATATTATTATTTTGTTTTTCCGAAACTTTTTTGCCAATATTTCCAAGTTCTTGCAGTAATCATTCATCTTTTCTTATACTGTATCTATGATCCTTTCACCGTCCGCGTATTTGACGTTTATTTTTATATTTTTTAATTTTCATTTTAATAGCTCTTGATAATTGATCCCTTTCATTTATATTGACCATTAAAATCATCTTTAAAGCTTTTCTGTTGACTTTGTTGCTCCTTTTCATTCATATTTCCATATAAATACTGTGCTATGATACTTTCCATTTTTGGTGTGTGTTTTTGTGTAAAGCTTAATTTATAATTCTTGATCAAGTTCCATTTTCAATAATTTCCATCATCTTTGAGCTTTTCCAATTATACTTTTGCCTTAAACTAATCCACTCCTTTTTCTTTCATCTTTTCATTTACTGTCAGTGCTAGAATATGTTTACTCTTGTTTTAAACTTTTTTTGTGGTCAATAGTCAAAATAGCTCCAATGAAAACAGAGGGGAAAAATTTATCCTCCGGTTTAGATCCACTCTTGCATGACGCCTGCTTTTTGCCAGGATTGAATTTATTCACTTCTTGAAAGAGACCTCACCCATGACACTCCTCAATACATAGTGACTTCTCCTCTTTGGAATTTAAGAATGTGAATCAAAACTGCTTCTCAAATTACTTTGTATATCTCTGCTTTATTATGTTTTACTGATCTCTTTATTTCGGAATTATTGTGCTTTATTCATCTCGTTATTCCATTGTTTGTTTCATCGCGACATATTTATCAGGGACTGGTTTAAATTTTCGTCACCACCCTGGACTCGTTTAGCTATCGTTCGTGCATACCGTTCTTGTCCTCATAGCTGGTATAAAATCCTGTCTGTTGCTCAGAGATCTACTCCACGCTGAATAATCTTATGTGTGGAATGAATTATATACTTTGCCCAACCTTTTTCTGCACAAAATACTGCTAACGTTGAAACTCCAAGTAAAAAGATACCATTTATCGATACAAATGTACGATTCGCTCAAAAAAAAATTAACCACTTTTGGACGGCAGATTTAGATCGTAATTGAATCAATGCCGGTTACTTGGGAAGGCAAAAATCAATCCAAATGATCTAAAAAGGGCCCACTTATTCCTTCCCGAAAAAAAGGCTCTTGTCAAGTCACCGCAAAATATGTATCTCATTGTCTGACATTCAATAATACTCGAAAAATAGAATGTAAAATATCTATTTACGGGAGGAAATTAAAGCAATAATGCGCTCGTTCTGCGGAAGATTAATCCCAGCTTACAGAGTATTTTGTCGGCAAATGTTTGACAAATTGTGAGAATTAGTAAAATACAGGCTTGTGTGTGGTTTCACTGTTGTTTTGCTGTTGAAATGATGGAATGATATGGCCAAAAGAAAACAAAAAGAATCAGGAAAATAACTGGAACGTTAAAATGGCAATATCCTTTGCATCATGAAAATTTAATGTCTACCATTTGTTTTATTTGCTTGTTGTTAAAAAATCATGTAGTAATTGCTCCTAAAGTTTTAGGCTTAATTATAAACTTGATCAAAAGTACTTTCCACGAGGTTCTGACCTCCGTACGACCCTTCCCGCACATAGTGTGAGACAATTGTTAACCCCAAAACTTTCCACTTCTCTGGAATCATTTACATATTTATCAGTGAAAAATATTCCCAGACTTGGAACTGATCTAGGTACGAAGATGCAAAGAACAAATCACAAGATATGAAAAAAAAAAAAAAAAAAATGAAAATTAACAAAATAAAATCACTTCACACTTATGATCAACTCGGTGGGAGACAACGCA
>JAIPMN010000601.1:21621-37734 GCA_020650975.1 Apostichopus californicus | reverse complement strand
AAAAAAAAAAAAAAAAAAATGAAAATTAACAAAATAAAATCACTTCACACTTATGATCAACTCGGTGGGAAACAACGCATGATATGGTTGCCAGGCAACCATACATTACGAGACCGACTTGATTGAAAAGATTTATCCTTACGGGAATGATCAATACCGGAGTACGATAAACCAAAGTTTTTAATTTCAGGAAGATCGGATCCCTAATAGCAAAGTAAAGTTCGCTTGCGATTGCCGTGCGACCGTTCAGTGGCATAAACGAAACAATTTGATTGGTCTCCTATTTTATGTGTTTGATATATGTATCTATAGATATATAACATACACCGCTGAATGAAACGTTCCGACACTTTACTTGAGAGCAAAACTAGTCAACTTAGAAGCTTTCCTGCTGCAAAGATTGCCGAGAAAAGCTCGAGTTGGTTCGATATGAGTATTTATCATCCTCTCGATTCCAGAATGCTTATTAAATATTTCATAATCTTCAAGCATTGATCATCAAACATACATACTGAGAGACAGACTTGGAATGAAGGTCAAGTTTTTTATTTCTTTGAAAGTTGAGCATAAATTTTTCCTGTCACATATAAATGGAGCTGTCACCATAACTTACTTATATAGCTAAAATGAACGACAAAACAACTGACTGAAAAGAAATGGTAGGTCTGTTCTTTACTTTACGTGAGTTATCAACAAGCTGTTATTTCTCTTGATAAACCCTTCCCTGACTCTTTCTAGGTAAGCTCACAAATTGAAATTGAGGACGTTATATTATCCCCATAGAATACATGGCATGGCTTCTGCCTGGAGAACCTAGCAAAGAACTAAATAATCAGTCTGTAAAAGACTGTTATTTTATGACTTTAAAAGCAGCCACCACTTGCATCTGCACTTGGATAGAAGCCAAATGATGGCTTCCATTGAAATGAAGCTATTCCAATATGACTATATATAGGTATTTATCACCAACTAAGAGCTGGGTTGTATCATGGTTAATGTTAACCAAACATTTCTTTGTTCTCTAAAATTTCCACGAGATAACTTATTCAGTTGTTGGCATCAGTATATAACCCTGCATGCTTTTAATATCTCAAGCAAGGTCTGATACTTTTAGAATAGCAATATAGATGTATTCTTGAATCGGCAATGAGCCACAAGGCTCCAGTGTGTTTTTCTTTGTTTTACGAATGCAATGTTTTTTGTTCATAAACAGTGTGGCACTCGGAATATTGTGTTTGATCTGTGTGAATTTGGTGCGAAAAAAAGGAATCAAATTTATTCATGATATTCAACGAGCTGTTGTAGACGAATTCCGTGTGAATTTTACAAACATTGAAATAAAGATATTGTTAACATCTGAAGACATCCAAAGCAGTTACAATTTCCTGATTTTCCATCACCATGGTAACTGCAGCATGGCAATAGTAACCCACAACTGCAGACGGATGCATGATAACGACATTTCAAAAAACAAACAAAAATATAAAAATAAAATACGAAATAAAAAGGAAAAAACAAACGAGGGGATACGAGAATCGAAAGGTGTAAAGTTAAATCCGAGCTCGTCTTTTATTTGCATCGCTATGGTAACATGATTATGTATAGTTCAACAAATGAGAATAATACTCTTGAAATATGATCCCTGTCCTCATGCAGCCAGTAGTCGTAGTAATTGAAAAATTTCTACCACTGAGCATGATTTTAAAAAAAGACTGGCAAGAAAACGAAATGCTGCTTAGGCCATTCCTTGATTAGTTTTTAATCGGGAAACACTTGGACTACATGAACCGGTCGGGACGATAAGTGCTCCGGGTTTTCTTTCCTCCGAGGAAAGAGAAAAAAAGTACTCTGCGGGAATATTGTATTTTTATCGCCGAGATAAAATGACTTCGCAATCTGTCACACCGACAGATAAGGGGGGGGGGGGAGAAAAAGCAATCTTGTGGTGTACAGTGTATGTTAAAATACTGTAATATAGAAAAAGAAAAAGAAAAAGAAAAAGAAAAAAAGAAAAAACAGAGACAGAATGATACTGGCATTTTTCTGATCTCATTTCGGCAGAGAGTGAAACGTGATCGCGAGACAAAAGGGAAGTAAAAAACCGTGGCAAACTGGCAAGGGTGGTACATGAAGAGAAATTGATGCCAATCTGTTGTGTACATTCTTTCCATGTTTTGTCAAAATTTAATACGCGAATGCACTTTTTAGGTTGTGACCTTCGCGAATAGTTCACACTCTTTCTTTAATATTCCCTCGATCCTTTTGAAATTCATGGAATTTTTCATTTCCTTGTTTCAATTTCATGTTTGGTTTCACCGACAGGGAAAAGTGTGGAGTCACTCTTACAGACCTTGCAAAATTGCGAGGGGGACCGCGGATTGCAAAGTCGTCAATGACTATGACGCGGATCGTTAAGCCGGTTATTACTATTACGGTTAGTGTCGAACCAACACGGCAGCATACAGAAACGTTGTACTCAAAGCCGAAGGCAAAGTAAAATCACACATCTGGAGTCTATGCATGCTAAGTTCTTCAATACCGCCCTCATTCCCTTTTGAGAATCATTTCATACTAGGTTTTATTAAATCAGTCATGTTTAAGTACACTGATCCCCCCCCCAATAATGCTTAAAAAGCAACATTTTCAAACTATAATTTTCAGGACAAATTGTTTCTTTATCCCCTTTTAAATTTTATTGCACATATTACTCAGGAATTATTGTTTGATCAATACATTGGCCTATCATATTCAGTTTCCTACCCTTGGCTTGTAAGGGATCTTTTTGTTGGGTACCGGTGAGAGGGGTGGGGGGGGGTGGGATTAGGGATCAAGAAGGGTAAATGTTGATCAAACTGAGTACAAACTTAATGAACATGTACTGTATATATGGCGAAGTAATATAGAGAACCATGAAGTGATTATTTGACCAAGCAGATAATTAAGGGCTTTACTGATTTCAACATAAATTATTCTTACGTGTTTCACTATTAAGAACATTTTACCGCAGTTATCGGACGGATACACAGAGTAAGAGTCCAGAGTACTTACAATACGTCTGGCACATCCAAAAGTGTCAGACTGTTACAGTTTGCTGTAATTTAACCAGAACGCTTAAATGCAGCCATTTTATAAACGCCTATCAAAATATTGTCATATTTCCAGCATCCACATCAAAGCACATTGAAAAACTGTACATTACAATTGAAATTTGAATAATACTCATTTAATAATTATGCAAGTTTTGGTTGTTATCAAACAATTGTGTATATATGATATTAACTGCGGGATGCCTGAAAATATTGACGGAAAGTGAATTATGTGTTATTAAAACATATATCCCTCTTTGTGACCAAATGTGCTGTTTGACTTAAGCAGCACTATCAACTTCTTAGAAAAACTCACAAAATTTACCTCCTTCAAAATGGTGGAGCCCCATCAATTTTTAACACAAAAAATTGCAAAAGTTTTATTCCCAAATCCTTAATTGACAATATGGTAATTTCTACGAAAACTGAGACACCCTGGCCCCAAAAGTCCTTTTGCCTCTTGAAAACGATCCGTATCTGTTACATATCTCTGGTCAACCTTAAAATCGCAAATCTAGCGAGGCGTACTTGGACGAAAAGAGTTATTTCATTCCGATGTACACGTGACGCATCGCCGAAACTGTTCGCACGTTACGTCAAGTGTGCCGATATACATGTAATTGTGTGGAGAAGACTATAATAAGACCGATGGAATAGTTAATAATACTAGATGAAGATGATGATGATGATGATGATGCAAATATCTCTCAACCAACCTTCAGAAAGCTTCTTATGGCATGATGGTTAAACAGAAGGAGAATTCAAACATCATGAAATCTTCTTCACGATTGTGAAATTCGAGAGACTCCTCGTGAAATCAACTCGCGCTTGTCAATGGATCAGGAGACATCTCCAAGTACGATCCCCGAAAAGGTAATGAAGCAGTTTCGATCTTCGGTTTGATATCGAAACGATACGATACATCCGGAAAAGGACAAAACATATCAAAACTCTCAAAATCACCTTATCCTCGCATGAAAAAATCCACAATGGACGACATTGATCTTCCGTGCTGCCAGAATAAGCTCACGTTCAATTTGAATATCTTCTTCTCAACTTGAAACTTTTTTAAGTTGGCATTTTTTATCCATTTCTTGGTATTTTTTTTTAACATGTCAAGTACAACAGCCATTATAAATATGATGCTACCCAACCCATGCACAAACAGGTTTGTCTCCACTTAAAAGCTGGATAATATTAAAGATTAAAACCATAAAATAGCGACAAAAATTTCAAACTGCAAGGCATTTTAAAGAGCCACTGGAACAAAAAAATCTTCAGTTTAAAAATGTATCACCAATGATCGTTGCATGCAAATGATTCGCTTTGTATCGTACCGAAGCATGCATGGTCACAAGGGCAGAATATAACCTTTTGCAACTCTTATGAAAGAAACTTTTAAAAGCAATATTTGTGAGGAATCTTACAACATATCTCTACCAAATTGTGTTTTTTTTCCACATTTTAGTATACAACTAAAATTACAGCGACTGGATGTATACATGGTGCATTTATATGAAACTGTCAAATTAACATTGTCATATGTGATAGATTTGTTTCACTATTTATAGCTCTGATCCAATATTTATAGATTTGATCCACTGTTTATAGATTTGATCCACTATTTATAAAACAGATTTCAACTAGGATCGACTTCATTTCATCTGAGAACTATGCAATAATTTTGTTATCGATGCAATACGGAATTTTCTCAACCATTGTTGTGACTCGAAAAGTCTCAACTTTTTTCTATGATCTTGATCGACTTTGCCAAGGAAACAATTAAAACAGTCTGCTAGTATATCGCACCAAATATTAAATGTACTGATCTTTCTTGTAATATATCTCTTAAAAATATGGATTTTTTTTTATAGACTTGCCTTGAAAGTGGTTCTTCAAAGTCTGGACAGCTGTTCAGTATTCTTTTTTGTAAATTTGATCAAATTATAAATGTTTGGGGTTGGTGTTATAACCAATTTAATTGCCTATCACGATTGCTTTGTGTTGAAATGCCAGTGTGTTCATCCATGGAAAGTAATATAGATATGATAGTTTAGGTTCTACAGTAGGTAAGGTATCTCTCTTTGATCAGTACAAGCAACAAATGTTTCTAGCTTGATTGTGTGGCGATAAACTTTGGAACCAAATGTAAGATCGGAGACATTCCTTCATAATACACACGGTTTAATTTCTCAAAAAAAATAACTCATCTCATGAATCTAAGACAACTGGCAACATGCAGAGGAATAAAACAACTTTTGGCAGGGTTACTTACAGTGAGAACTATGGTTTGGGGTGGGGGAAGTGGGAGACACTAGTCTTACTGCTGAGTGAACTGGAGGGACAAGCTTTAGACTTAAGACAAGATTACAATTATGTTAAAGTTGTGGTTTTAAATTTATACCCTAAACTAATTCTCAAGTACTGACATGTTTTTTTTTCTTATCTCCTTATCAGTATGTTTTATTTATGAAATGTGTTAGGCTCCCCATGAATCTGTCCAGTTTTATCTGACAAAGTATTATTCATTTCTTTGTACTGTGGTAACATAGCATGAGCACTTCTTACATTGATTGCACCTGTTGAACGACAGCAACGTTTACGTCCCAGGCCGACATTCCCGGAACAAAAACCCTGGAAATTAGGTATTATCAGGATATGGCTGCTAAAATTGTCCTTTATGATTTACTCACAAGTATATATTTCTGTGGTATTTACAATTTGCCAACAGAACATATAAACACCATTTAACTTTTAGTCTGTGTTTGTGTTAAGACACAGGCAGTTGCAATCACCATTGAAGCATAAGAAATAAAACCCAGATAGTAATATGGCCTGTGGCTGCATAACAGACACCAATTTGCATGCCACTTTCAGCCAAAGTAGTGATATGTCTTTATTTCTGGGAATATAGAGGCACCGACCTAGAAATAAAGAGCATCACACATGGCTCTGTGAATCCTGAAAAATTTAAAACCCAAAAAAAGAGCAGCTTTTTTCCAGCGTTCCAACAACTGTGGCATGATAACGTAAGGTTGATATATTCTACCGGTTAAAGATTTGCAAAGAGGTTTTTAATACATTTTGATGCAGATATATTTGTCATGACTTCTTTCTTATGTAAAACCTGACTTGTTATTATCATTTTTAAAAATTTAATTCATTAGTATTACAAGGTTTCAATCTTTCATTACCATTACCAAGGGAAATGTTAACTGCACCGTAGGTATTTTATGGATTGTGTCTGAAGTTTAATTAAGGCTATGCGCTCGCTTCCAAGGCCTTCCCGCAGGCTGAAACCATAGCTCTGAAGTGTAATTATTACAAATAATCCCAATAATTCACCAGAAATCACGAAACTAACTATACTGAATATGAAACATGATATCAAACTGTTATGGTCAGGTTAGGATATACACTTTCTTTAATACCTTCTAATCCATAGGGAATTTCCTAATAAAAGTACTATAAAAACCAACATGTTTAAAATGAATGAAATCTCTAGTTCACCATAAATCCCCCCAAACAATCCTTCTTATTCCTACACCAACAACATCAAGCTGAGAAACCAAATTTTGAGGAAACATTGTAACCTTAAAATAAACTATTAAATCATATTTGTTTATCACATTGCTCACCTTATCATCTTTAATGCATTGGACACTTCTAGAAGATCTATGAATTAGCCTAATATGATGCAGGTACAGCTCAAATTAGCCTAGTGTTAACAGAAATGTGTATGATGATGTCTGTCTTTGGGGCCACATGAAGTTGGAAGATTTAGATACTTGTAATGCACTGCAAATACCTAATTTTCTCATTTCTATAAAAATCCATCAGATCGGTATTTATTGATTACTTTTTTTACCGATATGCTAACTTTAAAGAGGGAAGGGTACATATATGTAACAAACTGATTACAATCTTGGTCAAGCCCACAACATTCAAGCTACTGTTAGTTATCACTACTTAAACGCATGTTTTGTGTTAAGTCACCAATTTTGTTAATTATAGCCATCACTTTCGAGTGAATTACTCAAACTAATATTACAAAACACATCACCAAAACTAGACACCATTCCTGCTTATTCTTCTTCCTGAGCCACGTGAAATCAGTCATGTATTCTCGTCAAGACATAGTATTAATCTAACACACGTAGTCACACCCAGAGAAAAAAAATAAAACAGTTTACTTCCTGATCATCATTTCGAAGAAACTTGACGATCCAGTCGAGTTAATAACTGAACTGCACCGTTATGGGATTTTGGTATCAAGTTTTCTTGAGTTTCACAAAAGACCGAAATCGACACCCAGAAGCTGTTATAATTAACGATATTTATTTATTTATCTTCTTCTTCTTCTCGGCTTGTGTCTATCTATCGGATCAGTTCGCAGGAACTAAATACAAACGTTTGAAACGGTAGAAGTCTGTTGAGACTTTTGACCATGTCAAGTTTGGTAATTATGTGCATTTTAATATATTATTTATCCACTCAACTTGACAGTATAGTTCTAAGGTACAATTTTCTTTTTTTTCCTTTTCCTGATGAGATTCTGAGCGAGAAGAGATATAAATAGGCCTACATCATTTTTGGTGCAGACAACCTTGTAGTGTTGGAATTTTTGCTGCTTCTGATAGCAACTAGACCATGGTATCTCTTACACTTATATCTGCTGGCTTAAATTGACACAAGGAATATAAATTAAAGTTGACTACCATATTATTAAGAATGTTTTCTTTCCCCTTTTTTAAATACACCAAATAGCTGCGACTTTTTACTTTAACCTGAGGTATCATATTTGCTTTCTACCATTTGACGAGTGTGGACGGACTTTCTACCTGTCCGTCCTCTCTCGTAGGTCAGCATAGAGTGCCCTTAATTGCTCAGGTTGTACTCAACTATCGCAACCAACCAGAGGTCGAAATTTACAGTCGTTGGGTAATCCCTCGGGGGGAGAGTGGAGGCTGTACGACCCCTTAAAAGTGTTTTATTTTTTTGGATGGCGTGGTTGCAGTCAATGCATGCATACATCTCTTAAAGATCACTGCATGAGAATGCCTCCTCGTTGGAAGGACTTCTAGAGTAAGTTAATTACCCTTCCGATCAATTTATGGAACTAAAACTGGTCCGAACGTACCATCTCCTTCTCCGGGGTGAATCGATAAACAACGTAACAAGTAATGAATGAAGGAAAAGAGGTATGACGTCAAGCTTTTTTCTTGTTTTTTTGTAAAATGGAGAAAGGAAGTCAACTTTTTGAAGGTGCCTTTAATAACAAGGTTAACCACTGCCCAAAGATAATATCACAGTTTGGTCGTATATATGCGAGACCGAGGAACCAAATCCACTGTTCATTATGTCACGCTGATATTCTACTTTTCAATGCGGTGTGTCTCTTCCATTTTCTATCCTTTCGCGACATGAATGTACCACGCAGAAATCAGATCAGAAATTAACACACAATGTACTGACCTTTTCAAAAATTGAACATTAATGATGTCAAAAACAATTACCAATGCCACAGATTTCAACTTTAACTAACGATCGATTAAGCACTGGGGGGAGCTGACGAGCATAGCAAGAACTGTCTGGCCTTGTGAACATTACATTCACATCGAGAAAAATGAAAGAAAGAAGAAATTATGCATATGGGGGAAAAAATGAATTAAATTCCTTCAACACAAAGATGAGAAGTCACAAAAAAAAAAAAATTAGACGAAAAACTTGGGAATCAATTTGAGCTAGTTCCCAATCAATACTTTGCCGTACAGAGGTAAGAAACTATGAAATATTATTACCAATGATTCATTGAACTACGACTACTGCTTGCTACCCGACGGCCTCGGTGGTACATGAGATGGGAAGCTGATTCATAATTAGCATATAGGTACCATTTGCCCTGTGGCCACAAAAATTGACAGTCATATTGCCATGGCACATTGATCATAAGCAGCAAGAAAAAAAAAAAACTCTCGGGGGGGGAAAAACTGCATGAAAACACGCGAGATGGTACTTAATTTGATTGCATTTCAGTACATATACCCTCAGCAGAATTAGTCGACAAAAAAATATATGTCACACAAAATTCTTCTTTTTTTTCCTCTCCTTGCGTGTGTATATAATGTGTGTGTGTGCAAAGTTGTTTAATGTACACTATTGCTTTGGCAATGCTTCTATTTGCAGGTCATCTAATGTTAGTTCAGAAAAATGGCCAATGAGCTGACGGAAGCAAAAATTAGTTCATGTACGGATGGGAGCATCATATTCCAACTAACTATTGATAATTTAATAATTAATTAATATTACAAAGTTTAAAGGAGAAATCAACTTTACCAGAGAGCTAGGAAAAGAAAATCTGATTCCATTTAGGATGATGCCATGGGGCGTAATATTATCAATATAATATAATATTATTAATTTATTATAAATCTACAGTTCCTCCGATAAATAGTGAGTATTCCTGTTTATCATGCATGAATTATTTCCATGTGGAATAAAAACAGGTGGAGTTCAAACCTTCATTTAGAATATCAAGCACAAATGTACATAAGGCAGACTAACAAATGCGTGCCCTTTACGATCGAGCCTTGTTTGGAACAGATTTTTTGCTAAGAATTTTTGGGAAGTTGACTAAAAACGGACAAGTTACGACCAAGCTGGTAGGTGATCATTACACTGTACATATTAAAAACACTTGGAAATCCTGGTGTACACTGTGTACAAATCAATCATTTTTGTGTTAAAAGGGAAAAATATTATGACACATGCAAAAACCTAAAGTTGCCTAAAAAAATTGCCCTCATATTTTGAGCTAAATTCTTTGACAGTTAAAGTGAACATATCTATTTGAATGACTATTCACACATTTGGGGGCAAGTATTTGCTTTTACAATTTTTTGGGGGCTGATATAAGCTGAGTGCATGCATTTAAGGCAACTTTTTTTTGACTGCTGGTAGAAAATGATTCTCATTGCTTCAATTCATAGTCAGGCCTTTAAGCAAACCATTCCCACCCATGCTTCCTTGAGAAAACCAAGATTTAAGTCTAGAAGAATCTAATTTTGGGGAGAAAAAAAATATAAATTCCATGTGCATCCCAATTAAGTGAATTCCAAGCACCAAATTGACATCTGCACAGAATGGATAGCACATACACATATGTAAGCTTTATCACAAAGCATCTTTGTACAATAATGAATTATGTTAAATCTGGTAACTTTAACTCTTGATTTACATATAAAAATTTTTTTTTTTTATACTGATTAAAATCTGTAAAATTAGACTTGTCTGATCATAGGATTTCAATCTCAAGAATAATTGATGAAGAAAAAAAAGAATAAATAAAGTTACTTAAAATATGGAAATATTTAAAATACTCATATAACCAAAACTGGTATGTATTCCTACAGAAGAGATTGAATTTTGATAACTCTCTTGGTAAGAATTGACTTGAAGAAGAACCTGAATGTCTTCTGCTCATAGCATATGTGTTTGGCATTCCATGATAGGAATATTTAATGTTATTAGTTACTATGAGTTGGTTGACTAATTATGACATGTGCAGTAAATCCATGTTCAACTGGTGGTTTGCCATAAACGAGACAGATTTTTACTTCTTCATTCTTTTGTGACTGAGAAAATATGAGCAGTATGCAAATTATGTATTAAAGCCTTGTGTAAATATATTCAAGAATGTGCACAACAGAAAAAAGAAAACAACATGGAAAAAGGAACAGAACAGAAAAGAAAAAAAATAACTAAGTTTCTCATGTAGATATCAGCATGTAAAAGTTGGGCGTGGTGGGGGTGGGGATTGGAGAAGGGGAAGGGGGTTGGAATAGGAGTGGGGGAGTGCTTTAGGTATAGTGTTGGACTTACATCTACATTGAATAAATTAACTTTCAAGGTTGCATAATAATATGTTTTACAAATGATGCGTCACACTTTTCCCTGACAAAATGTACCATTGATTTGAGTACATGTGTCATAAACCCCATCTTCCAATTAATGTACATACATGTATGTCAGGGTGGACACGCACACATTTTTTAAGCATTTTGCTACATTAATGGGTCACAATTTATCGACATAGTCTTTACATGTCGTAAAGGGCCGACTAGAAAGCATTTTCAAAGGACAAATAGACAACTTACTTTTCATTTCACTCTCTGACGGTAGCAGAACTTCCATATACCAAGGACGACACCAAGTGACAAAACTGAATATCAAAGCCCCGCATATGGAAAAAATCAGGACGAACCAAATGGCTATGAGGAGGGTAATCTCCAATGAATCCCTCCAGTTTTTATACTCCATCTTCCCGGCTCCACTACAAGCGACCTTCATCTTAACACCTGAGATCTTCCAATTCCAGAACATGAAAAGCTTATGAATGAGTTTGCAAGCATGTAAAACTCTCTACATTCAAAATCTTGTCACTAAAGAGTAGGATATGTTTTATAAATTTAAAAAGTCCACAATTGCGATAGCATCCAGATTTCTT
Source organism: Apostichopus californicus (assembly GCA_020650975.1). Classification (NCBI taxonomy): domain Eukaryota; kingdom Metazoa; phylum Echinodermata; class Holothuroidea; order Aspidochirotida; family Stichopodidae; genus Apostichopus; species Apostichopus californicus. The sequence continues at coordinate 26,142 of JAIPMN010000601.1, read as the reverse complement.
TCTTAAGTTTTGCCCCCTTTCTTCTTTCGAGAAGTCCTCAGAGCGGAGGCGTAAGGTACAACTCGTCTCTTGAGAATCGATCCTCTGTTTCCCGGGAAGTATGCACTTGCCTACAGTAAGAGACCTTGTGCGTCTCACACATTGGTGGTAGCCAGACCTTGTACTAGTAGTGTGTTTGCATAAAAGCCAAAATATGAATTTTTTAATGAGAAGCAAAAGAGGCCCGTTACACCGTAACGGAGCTGCTCCAAAAAGTTTTGAGTTACACGCAGAAAGAAAATTCGAAGAGAGGACTGTTTAAAAGCGACGTTTCTTCGAGCAAAGTCCGATATTATTAATGTATATTATACAGACTCTTTTTTAATCTATTTACGAGTGAAGTTTTACAACCTTAAATTCCCTTGTGGGGCTGAGGAAGAGAATAACAAACTTTTCATAGTATTAAGGTTTGTTTTTATGTGTTTTGTTTTTGAAAGTCTTTTCCCTTAATCATCAAAATTGATAAAACATTTTGTAGGATCTGATATATCAACGCTGCAAATACCAAACTTCTTTGTTTCTTTACAAAAAGTTAACCTCTACACTAACAGGCGTATGTGAAAACCCTGTGAAGCGAAGCAAATCAAAAAAATTATCAAAACTTGCGATTGGATCGCGAAACTCCTGAACCCGCTGGTTTTTGCGAAGGTTCTTCCAAAAGATAATCCAAGTCAACACATTGTTTTCTTCAACTCACTACAGAAAGTTCTTCCGTTTACTTTTGTCCACAAGACTTTTTCTTGATTTCCTTCTTCGATGAACATCCGAATAATCCTTAAAATAGCTTAATGACGAGATCTCGCACAGTCGGGTGATCCGTATGTCTACTGCCCTCGGCCCTGACACTTGCTCGGTAAGAAATTTCTGCCCACACTCTCGATCTAAGCTCAATTTAACAATCCTGACAAAAAATTTTCCAGCTGTTTGAACGAATAATAAGTTGTGACTGGAGCAAATTTCTGCTGCGTGACTGGCTACCGATTCTGCTAATGAATCAGACGAGATTATGGCCAAATTTCCAGCTCCCTACGAAGACGTTGACAGAGCGTTCACACTGATGGAGGGAGGGAGGATGAATTCGACATCGTCGAGCCTGTTGTGCTCTTCAACAGTTTGCAGAGGAAATGAAGAGTCAACCGCAGAACCCAAGCGCCCGGTGTGTTATATAATCGGATAATTTGAATGGAAAATTTTTGGTCATATGTGTTATATATTCAAATTTGCAAAACACTCGGCAATTCTGGGTTTTTTTTTTTTAAATATTACTACAACAATATTATTCAACTCCCTTTGTTGGCTCAACATTTAATGAATAAAAAGAAGAAAACAAGCAAAGATGGAGCGTGTGAGGCAGATAATTACGAAGTGATATAAAAAAAAATTGTGAAAGAGATACTTTAAGGAAATATTCTTTAGACTATCACTCTAATTAAATATTCCAATTTCAAAAAGACAAAAAAATCTAAAGTGTTTTGAGAATTCCAAGGAGAGTTATATTTCACTGGAAAGAGCCTTATTCCGCTTGTTACCCAGGCAACAGCTACAAGGTGGAGAAGCTTGCATAAAATGTCGTCATTAAGAAATTTCTACGACAATTGTCGAAACCCATATATGTGATGCAGTCACTATGATAGGAAGAAATCAGTATTAAATTCAAACATAATTAATGCACTAATTAAAGTGAAAGACATTTCAATTGTTTAAGGGGCATCTTTTCAAAGTAAAAGCAATAGTTTATTGTCATGGCTTCAATACCAAGTGGAGGAAGGGGGTTTGATGGACTGGTGGGGTGCATAGAGGGAGAGAAAGGGGCTAGCAAGGAATGTGATTATGAGGTGCTTTTTTTATTTACTAGTTTCTTCATTATTGACGTAGAGCCCACATGATGATCACAAAATATTTTTTTTTCACATTTTCTGTAGCAGTTTTAAAGTTCATGAATTTTGTTTCTCTCATAAAATGATGCGATAGTTTACTATTGCATGGTTCTGTTAGTGGAAATGGCTATGTGTGCATGGGCAAATTTGCAAATGTATGTGTATTAATTTGTTTAGCTTACTGCACACATGCAATATATATGACATGTCTCTCACCCAATGATCCACAACAACATATTTAATTTACCCTTCCTTTTATTTATTTTTTGGGGGGGAGGAGGGCAGTTAATTTGCTGCATATTAAACTAAATATATTTAAACATAACATAACTGGTTTAGTCTAATTAAACCATGCAACACCTTTCTGATAGCTGATATTTGTAAGTACTAGTAGGCCTTAATGCCTAACATTGCATATTGGAGCATATTGTTATTAAAAATTGTCTAGTTTTTATCTAATAATCAGCTGTGGTTGCACCTTCAGCTATTATGACGAGAGGAGAAGAAACACGTACAGCGTTCCTTTGGGACATTTGCAAACTAAATCCTCGAGATTAAAACTGATGAATATATGAGGAAAGAAATGAAATGAAATTGCACAAACCAGCTGCCGTTTAATTTACATTTAATTTATGATGCGTCGACAAAGGGGTGTTTAAATCCACGGGATCAAAGGACTCCATCCAAGACTATATCTTAACAGAGCTACTGTAACTGTATTGCAATGTGCACAAGCTAGGAGCTTGGTGGATGGAACGTAGGGATGACAAGAGCGACAAAATGCACTTTAAAGGCCATGAGGTTTTTATATTCTTATACCAAAGTGAATGTTAAGCAAAGAAATTAATGTATGAAGGACAGCTCTCTTTCCAAGCTCCACCCCTCCCCCCCCCCCCACGTTCCCTCTCTCCTGTCTAAAAGCAAGTCCACCCACGCACTCAAGGCCAATTGGCAGATGTCCGAACTTTTGAGTGACATCTGGAAGCTTTATTCATTTCAACAAAAAAATAACACCCTCTCCATTTTAACCAGCATCGTCGTCCAGAAAGTTATCAGGTATCGAACGGAAACGGTCAGAGAGACTCGATTAATAAGTTGGAGGGAGAAGTGTCCACTAGAAGATGTTGCAGGATTGGATGGGAAATTAAGCTAACGAGCAATATCATTCGGAAGTGACCCTTCGTGGAAATTGCCAATGCCAACACTTCGCTCTGTTTTATTCTTTTCTTTTTTGAATCGACAGGATTCTTATATATGCCCAGCAAATTAAAGGGACATCTATAGGCTATACAACGGTCATTCCCCCTAGCTGTTGCACTTTCCCAGAATCAATACTTCGGGCGACATTTTTTTGCCATTGATTTTGATCAATATTTGATACAATATTTGTTGATCATAAAAGCCCTCAAAGCAAATGAAACTCATTACTTTGATTATTATGACAAAGATTTTATATCAAAAATGAATTTGCTATTTTCTTCTGAGGATATACAACTTGTTTTATAGTCGAAGATAGTCCAATGGGATCTCAACAAAAGTAATTAATATTCAAGAGGCGAGAACAAATCGGAGGGGGGGGGGGTTAGGGGTTTGAGTTTGATCAACTGTAATCAACTGTTGTGGAGCACCCACCGTGTTTATTTCATTTAATATATTTGCTTCTCCACAACAATATTACATATAAATATATATTCTAGATTAAAAAAATAGTGATGACATTTGTTTTGAAAGGAATGGTTCTAGACCTTTGGCTTCACAAAGTACAACACCCACCCCAATTCATTGAAATTGAAAAAAAAAGGGCAAAGCGCTTCTTTCAAGACAAGAATTGCTTATTGTGTATTTCCAACTTGGGTGTATGAATTGTCGTATGAATTTGTCGTATGAATTTAGAGCAAAATTTGAGTTAGCTGTCTGTGCCCTTCCTCCAAGTTTAGAAGGCAGCTGGGGGAGATGAGGGAAGGGGCAGGGTGTGGGGGTTTTGTCAAGGGTCTTGTTTAGTATGTGCTGCTTATTGCAAATCTTTTGTTGTTTTCACACAGACTGTTTCATGGTAATTCACCTGAACTATTTTCAAGAACAGTAATCAAGAAACCTTAAGTTACAGTAGGGTGGGGTGAGGGGTGGGGAGGGGGAGAAATATCATAACCACTGCAAGAGCTGCTTTAATAAAAAACCTTAAGGTACCCCCTCCCCCACAACCCACCCCATGGACAAATTTTTGGTAGAAACATTCACTTAAGCGATAAAGCAAGGTCGAAATGCAATGTATATAGAACATTTATGTCCAGGACTGCCAGAAATTCAACCGACGAAATATTACAACATTATTGCGAGATGCCTGGAACGATTCCCCTCACCTGACGACGCTGCTTTTCTCCGACGACTTTATATTTTGGCAACTGTCTGACTCAGCTCATTTCCTGATTGAAACGGTAATTTAAATAACTGGGTCAAGAAGGCTTCATTTGCATAAAAGGAGGGACCAAGTTACTTCTTCGATACGCGGTTACGATAATTAAAGACTGTGATACGAGCATCTTTTGGTTAACTTTCAAGCATGCCCCAAAAAATGGATTTTTTTTTTTTTTTTGGCTTTCTTTCT
>JAIPMN010000601.1:0-11718 GCA_020650975.1 Apostichopus californicus | reverse complement strand
AGTTGTACCTTCTCCCCCCTCCCCCCCCCCCCAACACCCTAATTTGGCAAAGAAAATATCCATGACTACAATATTGTGTCAAACCAAGTAACATCTGTCGGAGATAACTTTGTTTTCTTCAATCAATGAAAGGTGGTTGTATATCTATTTCTTGTACCTTTTGGCGGGGAACGAAAATATAAAACAGGCTGCAGTTTAATCAATTAGATGCAATGATTACATCCAATAATAAATGAGGGATCTTAAATCAAAAACAAATAAATATGTCTGCTTGACAAACTCCCCAAACTTTGAAATCTAATTATACACTGCAGTAAGCAAATATCTAGTTGGCCAGATTTCGTTTTAATAATCAACCCAATTTTCTTCTCACTTTTATTCACAAATTCATAATCCACACAGTCCTTAAAACTTTCTACAAGTTCTAACTTCTAAAGTGACCATTATGTGTCAGAAACATATATCTCCGGCTAATTCTCATACAGTGATATATATTCAAATGTTTTGACAACTTTCGGCTGAGGGAGACAAATCTACAGCAGAATCACGCAAACTTTAACAACTTTTCTTGATAATGAAGTAGGGTGGGTGGGGGTGAATTGATGCACATCTGCGAGTCTCCCATGATAGGGCCAAAAATCACCATCTGTTTATTTTCATTTAATCTTAAAACAACCACTGTTCAAATTGTTGCGCAGAAGGTAAATTAAAGCGATGTAGTGTGATATCAGGTAATATGATTAAACAATGTATAACACATATATATATATATATTGCACATCTGAGGGGAGGAAAAAGTTGCTTACGGAATTGCTGGTGTGGGGAGGAGGAGCCGACTAGGAACATTAGAGAAAATTTGAAGGGCATGAGAGAATGGGTTGGGTGGGTGGGTGGCGGGGGGGGGGGTGTGAGGGAGGGTCAGGATGTTGAGGGAAATCCCATGGGTACAAATGCACAGTATGCAATTTAGGGAATTAACAAGACTGTTCTAAAAAGATATTCCTGTTTTGACATGATAACTGTGATGTTTTGGTTGAAACAGTTCAAGGGTGGCAGGAAGTGGAAGTTACTACTAAAGAGAATTAACATCCATTTGTATTAACTAGTATGAAAGTTGATTTTATCTTTTTTTTTGTGGGTGGGGCTAGTGGTGTGGGGTGGGGTAGGTTGGAAAATATAGATGACCTTTAAACACAAATTTCAAAGAGGGTTTAATCTTCAAGATGACTTTTATAATGTGACCAGTTTTCAATAATGTTAGTTTTCTGTGAGTTACAAGGAAAATAAAAGACACTGCTTTAAGTAAGCTACCAGATAGACCTAGGGGTCATGCTTGGTCCAACCATGGCATGCCAAGTATTTTTTCACAGAACTATATTTCCCAGCTATGTTTACTCCTTGATTTATTTCTCCCTTCCAAATAAAACAGTACAGATTTCATTCCTAACCTTCTAAATGGATCTTGAACCTCTCCAAGATTTTGCATTTTTTCTCTTTTTACATAATTTTTTTTCCATTTGTCTTTGGATGGTGCTTAAAGATGGTAAGTTAACTGCTGTTCAAGTCTATATTATTACAGTAGGAGAATGTACAAAGCTTATAAATGTTGTACATTTACACCTCAAATGCAGGCTAAATTTGGTAAACTCCACAAAGTGAATGAGCATGGAATGTAAATTATGATAAGACCATTGTTTATATCACAGGTTTCAAATGCCTTTCTTTAAAAGAATCGAGATAATTCGCAATCGCCTTTTCACCATTTCATACTGTCTTTTATACGATCTTAGTCGTTAACATCAATGGCTAAACAATCCCCTATTTGTAGAGAAAATGTTAAATTACATTTATAATGTCTATAACTATGATCAGAATTTAAAAAAATGGATACTAGCCATATGTTGTCAGACTATTAAATATTTACAGTCCCACCAAGAAATGACTTTAAATACCTGTTACCTCACTCAGCAGGTCTTGCTTGATCATCGCTGTACCACACAGTCTGACCTACCCACTGGGACTCACACAGTGGGACTCACACAGTGGGACCCACCCAGTGGGACCCACACAGTGGGACCCACCCAGACTGACCCAGTGTGACTCACACAGTGGGACTCACCGTGAACACCCCCACTATACATTCTCTCCTTTCCTTGTATCAATCTTTCTGGTTTCCTTTTCAGTTTTCCTTCACACTCCCCCACACTACATCAAGAATTTTACTCCCCCACAACCCCAACAAATCCTTAGTCATCAGAGATGCTCCAATCTTGCAATTAATTCTACAACTGTTTTCTTGTTGTTTTCATGTTCAATAATACTTTTCCCTCCAAAATAGTGGTGCTAAAGCAGTGCATAAAGAGACGACGATCGCATTAAAAGTTGAAACTTTTTAAGAACTTTACAAGGAATTCTTTTCTACGTGTAAAATTAATACAGGCGTGTAAAAGTATCTTGGCGGCGAAAAATAGGTATTGAAGATTCCCTTAAATTGATTATTTACTCAATTTCTCGCTCACTATAACTTCATTCTGGTGTAGAAATTTTAGGAAGGCATAATTTTTCGACCAATCACAACTTCACTTTTAAGTAAATACGCTCGGAAACGAGAGCTGCTTTAAACACTCGGCTCCTTGATAAGAGGAGTTATTGACGAAACCGCATTTTATCGGAGCATGTGGAGAAGAGGAGAATACACGGGGAAGAGATTGTCTAAAAATTCCACAATTCCTAAATTTAATACAAAGCACTTCTCAAAGTGAAAGAAGAAAAAGAAAAATAAAGGACGCAAGAGTTGTTTGTCAATCTACCGTCGGGGACATGATGTCACCAACAGAGCAGCACACGTTCCTGGCAACATCCTAGACACAAGGCCTGCTGGGTCTTAAATGAATCGGGCAACCTCTGGACTGAGGGGGTCGATAAATACTAATTTTGGCATCTCGGAAGGCGGTCTATGAGAGGTCGTAACCGGTATGCTAGGATTGGATAGAAAATGAGTAGCCTATATACAAAATAATACACTCACTGTCGATAAACAAATCCCCAAAAACAAAAAACACTATGGGATACCATGGTTTGTAAAAGAGACTGTGATGTCAGAGGGGAGAAATAACAGGAATTTTAAAATTGGATTTCATACATATTCATGAAGGCAACTGATTTGCATCCCATTTGGTCAGATCACATAATACATTTTAACTTAGAAATTCCATATTCTACCCGATTTATTTAAATTGAATTGCTAAATTTCATGCCTCAAAAGGCACACTTTAATAGCACCTATATGTATATATAACCAAAGTGGCACTATAGAGTAACTTAATCAACCAAGATTCTTATAATACAATGTAGATTACAGGCCTTATATAAAGGTGTAAATATCCGGTTAAATGTTGATGTACTTGTTTTGAAAAGTAACAATCTTTGTATCCGAGTTTGAGTAGAGACAATGGAAACTAATGAACCTGAGATTTTTTTTGTTTTAAACATTATTTCAGTTTAATAACAATTGCACAATAGCTTGTTTGAAGCATCAAACAGTGCGATAACTTTTAGAAATTAATTTGTATACCACATCCAGGATCCCAAGAACTTCTTTTTCCAAAGATGACAGTGGTAGGCCCACTGCATTACAGGAAATTCTCCCAGGAAGATAACAACAAACAAACAACAAACAAACACTCAATCAGAGCTTTCTCAACTTTGAGACCTTTCAACTGTTATAATTGTTGCTATGGTGACCACATCTTAACAACAAAACCATACCTTGAGAATCTGATTGGTTATAATCAGTAGCTTCTCTCAACCGTGAAAAAGTGACTTTTTTTCCGAAAGTCTAGGCAAGATAAAGTTAACAGACTTAACGGGAAACATTGGAAGAAGGGGAAGGTCTTTTTTTTCTTTGCCCGCTTTTACATTTTTAGAGACATAAATAATTCATCTCTGACATTTACTTGTCTCAACAGTTTTATTGAAATTGTTTAAACTGCTCTGACATGAACTCCAAGGCAGAAGAAGTATAATTGCCTTTTTATGGTTTTATAATTATCTGCTTGGATAACCCAGGAAAGGATTGATGTGAGGCAAAGGCACGGACAAGACAATCAGTTCTATGAAAGCTGACGTTTTATAAAGCCTCGTCAGATTCAGTTTCGACTTGAACTTTCATGTTGACTTAGGACGCCAAAAAAAATGGAACGTACAGTCTTAACTTCTGCATAATAAGTCAAAGTTTATAGACTAAAACCCTGAAATTATGTTCCAATAAATCTCAAACAATTTATAGAAACTGCTGTTGACGGAAGATGGGGATGTACAGCGATCATCTATGATACTTGGCAAAGTTTCAAAATTAAACTCTCATACTTAAATTCATTCTTACATTCATTCCTTCATCCTTACAATCATTCATTCATTCATCCTTACAATCATTCATTCATTCATTCATACATTCATTCATTCATTCTTACAATCATCCAGTTTTACAATCATTCATTCTCACATTCCTTAATTCCTACATTCATCCGCTCATTCATAATTACATTAATTTATATATTTTTGTAAATGTACTGTAAGCAATTACCAAAGCTTTTCCACTAATGATGACGATACTGCCGACAATTTTCTAAGAAAGTTGCTTTGATTTTCTAATCATTCGTCACTTCCACTAAGTTGAACATTCTATAGGTTCCCTCTTTCATCCTTCATGAAATCCTCTTACACAACAAACCTCAATGTTTGAAAACCCGTGCAAAACACAGATTTCATAATTTGTCTACAACATATTTCAATATTCACCATAAACTTAAAATTACTAACTACAAGCTCTTCACCCCTCTCCAGGTTTCCCCAAAGCTTGAAGCTACGGTATAGGACTCTCTCTCTTCTCTGACATAAATAATCAATTCCAAGGGTCCATGCACTTTCCTTCTAACAGCCAATGATAACTAAACTTGACAGGAATATCTTGGCACTGTAGAGAAAGCATGGGCTTTGTTCTACAGGACACACCCCCTGTAGCTCGACAAATAAACAAGGCACTGTGGGGAGCGAATGGGAACCACAAAACAATGTTATTACCCTCATACAATGTCACTTTATTCCCTACTTCCTCATTTCAAATTGCTTCAAAATTCTGAAAAATGATTGGAAATGAAAACCCAAGACGACCAGCCCCACTCTTAAGTTTGAAAAAAGAATTTCGACATGATTTCAGACGAACGAGAGACGGAACTGAGTCCCGTTTAAAAATAAACAAAATTTGCTCGACCCTTTTGGAATGTTTGATTCTTTTTTATTCTGTTTTCTTCATGGTTTTGTTCTTGTTTTGTTTCATTTGATGGGAAGGTTCCGAGAAGAACCAATTTTGCAGATTCTGTTTACCAACTATGGAATCTTTCTCATAGATTTACATACTGGAATTCCTTTAAGAAAAACAAAACAAGAGGGATAGTTCTTTAAAGATTTAGAGATTAATACTCAAAGGCATCTTTATATTAATATTAACAACAGATACTCTTTTATGATCCCACTCCCTTAACCAATCCATACACCTGGAATTGGAAACATAAATAATGGATGAATATTGTAAATGACTTCCCTTCGAAAAATGAGACTAAAATTAGAAGGCAGGATTTCCTTTTGTTGAGAAGCCTAGTTTTGAAGATCAGACAGCTGAGAGAACTTTCCTGCTCAGTGATATTCCAAATACAAGTTGGCATGCATATATATATCTTTAATATTAATAACTACTGTTAGACATATGGCTTTTCAGTGTGCCATTTCCTCTTGCTACCACCTCCCCCTACCATATCCAGGCACTTCCCCCCCCCCCAGCCCTCCACTCCCCCTGCCCTTTTATCAAGAAAAGAAAGTCACCCTTTATGATCATCAGTGTTTAAACAAACATACAAACAGTATTCAAGTCTGCTTTGCCAGTCAAATTTTTAATAATATCCAAGCAAAAAAAAATTTACCTGAGAAAAGCAGGGCGATGTGTAAGAGGTTCTTTAATACACATCCTCAAAAGAGTACCAAAAACCGAGGAAATTGAAATATTTTTGGTTTTAATTTTTTTTTTTTTGAAATTCAAAAGCATTTGCACCCCCACTGGAGTTCCTTTGGGTCATGCTGGGGTCAGAGAAAGGTCCTCAGAAGCAGTTAAAAATGTCAATTGGACCAGGCTCCAGCTATTCAATTAAAATGACATTACCTGTCTACTGTGGTCAAATGCTGGATAACCTCTATTAAATGCTAAGTGTCCCCCAATGACAACTTGTTTGATAAATCTTGGAAAGGTTTGCTTTTCTTTCTATTGTTTTCTTTCTTTCTACTTTCTATCACAGAGTTAAGGGGAATATATCACCTTTTCTGCCTTATCATGACCTCCATTATAAAAAGTGGGCTTGTGGAAGTCCTAGGATTGGATTGGTTGATTGAATGAATGAATGAACGAATGACACAACTGAGTATGAAAAAGCCAGAAATTTTAGCAAATTTCAAATAATTGATAAAATATCCCCAAGTGCTTAAGGATTCAACAAAATGTGTGCTTTGTGTTTTTTGCAATGGAACCAAAATTAAGAATGAAAATAATTTATAGTTTAAGACTATGGATTGGTTCTCTTTTGTACGAAAATGTTCCCAACCCCCCCCCCGCCCCCTCACACTAGTATCCAAAAACAAAATTATCAAAGAGGACCTCAAGTTGTTTCAACTCAGCTTATTGGCATTATGAGATTTACATGTAGGTATCATTTCCACCTACAGTAACTCTCACTGGATTCATTAAACTCGAGTGGTGGCCCAAGCCCCGGACTACGAAACAGCGCTACAATTTCCGTGTTAAGAAAAGCATATCAAATATTTCTTTTCGTTTAAAATGTGTTACAGTCGATGACTATTAACTTTAGCTTCAACCACTTCATAATACCCCCTATAGCAACTTATAAATCCCATCCGAAATATTCTTAAATATGTAAATTAAGAAACAGTCATATGGCTGTGCAACAACGAATCTTCCTTTACAAAAAGCGACACGATCATTATAATCCACACACCTGTGGACCTGACTGCCATGATGACGAATGTGTGGTACTGTATGTATCACTATCAAAAATATATCAACAAAAAAAACGATAATATACAGATCACCTCATTCTTCCCCCTTATGTCTTTCTTAACTGTTTGTTTGACGATACACCCACCCGCTCGCTCCTCATTATCTGAAATTTCACCCACGTTCGGACTGATCGCATTGCACGAAGCAACTGTGATGGCGTCCCACCCCTTAGTAATTGCAACAGAATCCGTACCAAGAATGTAAGGAATTTCGAGATTTGTTACACAATATTGGTTCTGTGTTTTTTATTTTGTTTTTTTCTTAAAATCATATCTTCTTTTGTAAGTCAATAAATTGTTTTTTTTACTATCTAAAGATATATGCATGGTAACCATGTAACATGAAATGACACATTTATCCAGTGCATGATCACAAACAATGTAAAGTATGATTTTGACTACTTCCATTTACAAAACGCAAGCCTGGAATCTTGTTGTGGTTCTTGGCCACAAAACAATACTCTTAACACATGCAGCTTGAATTACTGTACGGTACAGGTAGGTCTTCATTGATTAGCTAGCGCATCGACCATTTAAATATTTACCAGAATTTTCAAAATATCAGAGTATCATCAGCGATTTCAACTACCCTGCACCATAGAAGAGTTATTTTATAACTCGATCACTCGTCTGACACAAACCAGTATTTAATTCCTACGTACAGATAACTAGGAGGATCGTACAATATATTTCTTGCTAGGAGCAAATTACCTGTACGCACATTGGCACAAAAAGTCTTCCTGCAAGCCGCCATGGGAGCTAATGACCATGCTGACAAATGCAATTGCCATCAAGCCCTCAAACAATTGTCAGTAATAAACCAAAGGTACATGGTTTGTACATTTTTAAATCCACCATAAAACAATGGCAAATTTCTAGGCTTATAATCCCCCCCTCTAGACCTCCTAAGTCTCCTGCCCCGCCCCCCCCCAAATCCCACCCACAACTCTCTTCAACACTCCCTCTTCAATACGCTTTCAAAAGCCTCATCACTTCTTACGAATAGATGCAACTGATTATGTACTTGTAATTGCATCTAGGGTACAGTAATTTACTGCATTCACATATCACCCGGCCGTTTGTAACAAAATTCAAATTGATAAATTACGCATTTTGCAAAACGAACGTTGTGAAGGCTTTTTTAAGGTAGTTAAACAGTCCCCCTCTTTAAACTAACATCCACTTTGACTTATTAGTAACTCAGACATCCCTAATTGAAGATATCCTTCCTTACAGGAGTTTTTAATTTGTTTTTACACAACTTTTTCATGGATGTTTTATCGTGGAGTAAATAAGATTATCTATGCAGTGATTAAACCTAGGAAAACATATATATCGTATCCTAATATTTACACAAACAATGTGACTTGTATAGGTGTTAGAAATAACAAAATACTGTTAGCTAATTAATATTCTTTTCCGGGTAATTATAATTGGTGATATATCTCATTGTGTATTAATGCAGTAACTATGTATCATGTATTTATGTATCTCAGAGAATAACATTACGGTAAATACTGTTTGTTTGCATATAGACAACTTTTAAAAATTAATGAATTCTGCTTAGCAATATAAAGGGGGGAAAAAAGGACCAAAATAATGGTAACCTACGTCTATTAGTAAACAAACGCAATCGGTGTTTCAGAGTATCGTGTAACCAAAGCACAGAAAACAATTGTAGACTTTGCCCGTTGAATCGACATTGCCGAAATTGATACTACTCAATGTTTATAATGCTACATGCCCACATACTTCCCACCTGTTCCCTCTGCTCAGCAGCACTATCCTCTTCCTGATAATACCAATGTTTGCATAAATGTAGACACATTGGTCTGATCATCCATACACATATTGCATTGAGGCAACTTTTGTTCCAAGAAGACAATATTTTTGTAACATGTTTTAATAATTTAGGTGATACTGGGATTTATCATATGAAACTATCGGATGTGATCATTGGCTATAAATATGATTAAGGCAAGGTAGTTTGACTTCTGACTGCTCTCCTCCCCCTCCACCCTCCCCTTCCTCCTCTACCCTACCTCCTTCACCCTCTCCCACCCCTCCCTCTCCTGCTCCTCCTCTCCCATCCCCTTTACTCCACCAGCCATGGTTACTCAGGGATCATCACAAACTAAAAACCAGTCTATTAATAACATTAATCTTAATAAAACATATTCTTGGTTTAAGTGCAAAGTTCATTATAAGGAATAATGAAGTACAAGATTTTAAACATACCTTTCCCTCCTTTTTTTTTACAATTTTAATATTCGAAAAATTTACTAGGTGTATAGTCCACAACTCCCACATGACACATTCTCTTTCATATTGTTGCAATATGAATTTCTTAGATAATAAACAACTAAAAAACAACTAAATTTGACCAATTTTTGCTGTTGGATCAAGCTATTTGATTTAATACATAATTTCAACTCTGAATCGAGTTGAACTGCACTCATTCATGATTAAGACCGTTGAGAATGTGTCGACCGATCTTGCCCGTAGCTCCGAACCAGGTTCCGGAAGCATACCTTACTTATCCTAGAAGCATCTTTGGCACCGTTATATGGCCGTGGGGGCATGTTGATAGACCATTAAAGGCTTTTAACTGGACAGAGACTATGTGGGGGTTGGAAGAACCAGGCATGGCTGGCTGATACCATATGAGTTAATACCAAATCAGTGGGTAAGTACCTTTTGGGGCTTTTAATCACCGATAATGATTAACGAGAGTACAAGCATGATGAGTACACAAACAAGTGAGGTTGTCAGTTGCGAGCCAGTCACAGGGTCCCAGGAGAGATGGGGTCTCGTCACGATACACCCTGCAAGAATTTCAATTATGATCCCCAGGCATAGTTGAATAATTAAGTAGTGTCTATGATAAGATGATCTTGTAATTGTTCTAAGTCAAGATATGACTAACGGAGCTACAAATAAGAGCCCTTCACGGCTGTCTCCGTTGATATACATCAAAGAGTAAAGACGACCGCAGTACAAGCTGAAGATTAGATAGATAACAGTATGAATGTGTGTGTGTGTGTGTGTACTGTATTTATATACATGTATACATGTATACAAAGTAGAAACTTCCCACACAGTACACTCGTAACTCTAAAGGAAAAGTATGTGGAATTCAAATTTGAAACACAAAATTCTACTGATTGAAAATTATAGGCTAGCGCTTGAAAACATTGCCAATTTTATGCCCCTTTTTTTTCCCCGTTAGAAAATAGGTTGTTCACGAAGATAATAGCATATTGGCAGATCATATACAGACCTTCTCAACTTGGAAGCACAACTAGAGGTTTACTATATTAAGCTTTAAAACAACTGTTCAAGTTCTTGGTATTAAGAGACAAGTCTAAGCATGTAGGGAAGCATTCCGTGCAATGGAACCTATGCAGCATATTGCATAACCTTATAATTTTCTCATAAAACAACCAAGGCTTTGATGTTCATTTAAGACATATACCTCCATAACCTTTTGTTACTGTTTATATCAGTGGCATGTATTAAACAGGGCTTGGGGACAGAGCTATATGGGCAAGAGGCCTTCATGAACCACAGAAACGTCTCCCTTCTTCAGCAACAAGCAACATAACATGATTTATGATATCATGGCCTGCATGAGCTAGCACTGGCCGCCAGTACAACCCACACTTGTTCCCTCTGCACCCCTCCTATACCAGTCTGCCCCCTCCTCTCCCTCCTTATAATACGAATCTGATCATTTCCCATATCAAATAATGAAAGTCTTAAAGTGAAGCATCATACAGTATGACATACTATGTTACAGTGAGCTTTTCTCATTCACATGTACAAAACATGAACTTATAGTTCATAAACCCGGCCTTCTAAACCATATACTTCAGAGATATTTACAAAAACTAGGTGTTTTTGTTAAACATCCTTCAAAGAAAATGCTTCTCATATCTACAATTGTTTGTACACTCCTCCATGGGTATGTTGTGCTAAAATTACATTTGATTACACAAATCATTTTCTGGAAGGGCTCAAATGTAATGTCAGTTTCAAGATTTGAGGGAATGCCTAAAGACCGGAGGACATAAATCACAACCGCTCATTAAACCTGTAAAGTCATTCATCATCTTTCAGCTATTTTGAACTTCTTTAATCGATGTTCCAGTTTTCAATCTCTACCACACACACACACCCCATCCCTCCACCCCCCACGACTTCCACCTCTGAGGTCACAAACCTAGACTGCCATGATCCTCAACACATTAACCAGGGATGATAATAAAGATAGTTTTATGAAAAAGCATGCAAACCTGCTCGTGGGATAGAAGTCCTTCATTATACTTCCATACACTTGAACAACAATGTATATCTGCATACATATATATTTAAGCTCTCCCAAAACAAGTTTTGCTTTGTTATATCACTTGGGTCATATTCACAGGTTGTCATTTTGGCTGTGACATTATTCGATATTTACAATATACAAACAAACTTTGACTGTTTCTTTTCATTCCAAATTTTCTTTTGTTTTTAAACGAGAGATGTGTATTTCCAACTTTATTAGTGGACAAAAAGATTGTTGAAATTTCTCCTTTTTATTTTCTTATGATA
>JAIPMN010000600.1:22962-33778 GCA_020650975.1 Apostichopus californicus | reverse complement strand
TCCATGCTGGTCTCGTTGTCTCCGTGTCTGCTGGTCAATATTTGTTGAGTGCTGTACTGTAGTACAATGCAACAAGTTTTCGCTGCAAAAGATACTAAGGATTTTGATTTCTATACTTTACTGGTACTGTGCATTTGTTATTCCAGTAAAACTTTTGAAATATCTGTACAACTTTTCAGCCCAGAGAGATTAATATGAGCAGTGGCAAAGGATATATATAGATATAGATATATATATACACACCACCGTCTCAGAGTAGAGTACTAGTTATTACAGTTTATCTCTCCAGTAGAGATAAGGTGTTGATTGTTTTCTTTTGGTGAGACAGCATAGCCCTGACATTGCTTGATATTTGCTTAGCCTTAGGCAGTAAAGATAAAGACCCGGGGGGGGGGGGGGGAACATGTCTAGGAATTCAGTTTAATGTGTTGTGCAACATCAATAGTCAATGCTAAAGTGCACATGAGACATTTGGCCGTATTCAAACAGTAGCATGCCTCTTTGCCTCTTTGCAGCAGTGTTCTATAATCAATACTAAATGCAAGGTACTGTAGTGCTAATAAATAATTAGTATTAAAAGCATGCTACAGTAGTGCTAATAAATAATTAGTACTAAATGCAAGCTACAGTAGTGCTAATAAATACTCCTGTTTTTTTGTGAGTTTGAAAAGGAAATGTACACTCGCTGAAGTGGTCTAATTCTTCCCCAGCTGATGAAAAAAATCCTCCTGACAGAACCAATCCCCCCACCCCGACTGAACCCCCTCCCTGACTGAAGCCCCAACCACCCACTGACATGTTGAGAGGAGGGTTGTCTCCTTGACTCTCCCCATTTGCATACACTATTAATGATAATCTTACTAAAGTCCCCTTAAAAAAGCTCCTAGTTGTTCGTCTGACATTAATAGATTTAATAGATGGTTTGAAATTTAAGTCTTGTCAGTTATTGTATGATTTCAGATCCCATGGCAGATATAAACTTGCTATTATGTACAATACTCTCTTGTTATTGACATTAAAATAGTTGCAGTTTTTCAGAGTGTGTTCTGACCAGGGAGTCAGATCCATTATAAGCTTGAGTTTTTTTTTTATTTGTTTTTTCTCTCTTTTGATAGGATTTCATTGGTAAAATGGAATGTACAATGGGTGAAATCATGGCTGCTGGTGGAGGCAAGATAACAAAGGAACTTAAGTTAGTACTGAAATACAATATTGTTCATTTTGTTTCATTTAAGAAAACTTTTTTCATATATATATATATATATTATTTATTTTATTTTATTTATATATTAATAACTTTGTAAATTTGTAAAGGTAAGCATATGAATAGAAGATGCCAATAAGAGGGCAATGGATGATGAAATTAACAAAAACATTGTAATTATTTTTAAAGTAACAAATAGAGGGGAAGCATTTTTTAACACAAATTACAGTAGGTAAATATCAGAAGTTAGGCCACTATAAACAACTAAATCCTTTGTCACTAACGCTATTCATTCGTTATGGATGCCAAGATTCACTTGATGTATAATTTGTTGAGATTGTCCAATAAAAATTGCTACAATCCCACCAAAAGCTACTTAGTATCAGAAAAAAAGAAAATGTTTCTTAATATGTGAAATGGGAAATTTTTCAAAATTGAAATTTAGGTTACTCATTAATGAGAGATAAAGATGCTTCTTGAGTAAGAATATAAGGAAATAGCAAATAATGTCATATTTGGCCCATTTGGGTTGATAATTAAGTTAAAAAAATGAGGGCAATAACTTTTTGGATTGTAATAAGTAAATATGTAGATGAATGAGTATTTCATGAAAACTCCACATGAACGGAGGTTCTTCGTAACAGGACGGGCACCAAAGTGGGTTCCTTGAAGAAAAAACTTTTTCGTTAGGTTGCGGGATACATTCACCTAGTCGAAAAAAAATTTTAGCGACAGCTTTTAGAACTTATTGAAGGAGATACTACAAAGTCAATAGTCCAATGCTAGTTTTCATGCATACTGAGCACCAATTTCGGCGGTGGGGTTGTTGTTGGTTAATAGTTCTTATTATGGAAGCTCTTGTAAAAGACTGCGGACCACCGATATGTTTAAGGCAATCTGCTGCAACAAAAAGTGAAAAAAAGTGACCTTGTGGAACACTAACCACACAGTGGCAATTACTGTGCTTAGTGTTTACACAGTATGTTTAGAGCTTCATAAACGGGTTTTCTTCGTTTCATGAGAGTTGGAGGACTGCTGACATATTAAAGGCTATCTGCTGCAACGAACAGAAAAAACAAGTGCGGAACACTAAACCACACAGTGGCAATTAATGTGCTTAGTTTACACAGTATGTTTAGAGCTTCATAAAAGGGGTTTTCTTTGTGTCATGAGAGTTTGGGGACCGCTGATATATTAAAGGCAATCTGCTGCAACGTACAGAAAAAACAAGTGACAATGTGGAACACTAAACCACACAGTGGCAATCACTGCGCTTATTTTACACAGTATGTTTAGAGCTTCATAAAAGGGGTTTTCTTCGTTTCATGAGAGTTTGGCGACCGCTGATATATTAAAGGCAATCTGCTGTAACCAACAGTTAAAACAAGTGACCTTGTGGAACATTGACCACACAGTGGCAATTACTGTGCTTAGTTTACACAGTATGTTTAGAGCTTCATAAAAGGGGTTTTCTTCGTTTCATGAGAGTTTGGGGACCGCTGATATATTAAAGGCAATCTGCTGTAACCAACAGTAAAAATGAGTGACCTTGTGGAACATTGACCACACAGTGGCAATTACTGTGCTTAGTTTACACAGTATGTTTAGAGCTTCATAAAAGGGGTTTTCTTCGTTTCATGAGAGTTTGGCGACCGCTGATATATTAAAGGCAATCTGCTGTAACCAACAGTTTAAACAAGTGACCTTGTGGAACATTGACCACACAGTGGCAATTACTGTGCTTAGTTTACACAGTATGTTTAGAGCTTCATAAAAGGAGTTTTCTTCGTTTCATGAGAGTTTGGGGACCGCTGATATATTAAAGGCAATCTGCTGTAACCAACAGTAAAAATGAGTGACCTTGTGGAACATTGACCACACAGTGGCAATTACTGTGCTTATTTTACACAGTATGTTTAGAGCTTCATAAAAGGGGTTTTCTTCGTTTCATAAGAGTTTGGCGACCGCTGATATATTAAAGGCAATCTGCTGTAACCAACAGTTAAAACAAGTGACCTTGTGGAACATTGACCACACAGTGGCAATTACTGTGCTTAGTTTACACAGTATGTTTAGAGCTTCATAAAAGGGGTTTTCTTCGTTTCATGAGAGTTTGGGGACCGCTGATATATTAAAGGCAATCTGCTGTAACCAACAGTTAAAACAAGTGACCGTGTGGAACATTGACCACACAGTGGCAATTACTGTACTTAGTTTACACAGTATGTTTTGAGCTTCATAAAAGGTTTTTTGTTTTGTTTTATGAGAGATTCCAACATCATACGGTGGCTTAATAGGGACATAGGCAAAAAATATGTGTCCCCAAATCTCAAAAATGTTGACTTTTTATTTCAAAATTGTGACTTTAGATCTCAATGTTTGCTTCTTTCCCATGTCCCTATTAAGCCACCGTAATACAATATCATATCCTGCCTTTTCTTTGTTCCTTTTTTTGCAGAGGTTCCATAAAGAAGTGCGGCAGTATAACCGTGAGGGGAGAAGAACTCAGCTCATGCAGGGTGATAAGTTTGAATAGGTTTTCTGTTTATAAGCAATTATTACAGAGCTTGTGAATAATTCTTAAATATCCTCATTTTAGTGCTCAAAACCGACTTTATATCATAAAAAGTACCGTCGGTCCTAATATCCGATGAGTAAATGTTTGACTTGAAGCCTCCTCTGTAGCCGTTGCCATATTTCCCCCCACCCCCCCCCCCTTTTGAGTCAGAATTAAAAATTTGATGAATTTAAAGTAGGTAGTTTTCCAGTGTATGGCAATTAAATATGACGACATCATTTATGACATGACATCGATTTTTAATTTAATGTTTGTAGTATGTTCAACTCACTGACCGGCTTTTCATCAACAACTCAATTTTTTTTTTCTCACAGGATCTGATCACCTTTAAATTCCGAGGCGAAAACCTGGATAAGAAGGACACATTTGGGAAGTCGGACCCATTCCTCCTGATCTACAGGGAAAATCTGGATGAAGGGTAATATTTTGTGAGAGATTACATAAACGATATCTCTCGGCGCTTGAGTTTGTACGTAGTGTCTTCAAACAGTCTCAGCAGTCATTCCAGCTATTGATATATAACCAAACCAAAGAGACACATTTTCAGAACCAGCATATCTATCATACTAACAACAAATAAAGTCCTGCATACCGGCTAAAAATTCCTTTCCACTTTGATTTCAACATTTTGAAATGTAAAATTGTGGGTTTTGCACAGAATAAACTTCAAAACACTCCTATTAAATCCATGCTTCACTTTGAGATCTTCAAAACAACATTTTTGACATACTTTGTATAACCTTATATACTCTTTTTTTTTGTAAATCCGTGCTTTCATTTTCGGTCGGCGAAAAGTTTCTGGTGGGTAGCGGGAATCCCATAATCCAAGCTAGCTTTCATGTATTCTTAGCACAGTATTGGTATGGATCTTGGATTATGAAAGCTCGTGGGTGGTGGATGTAAAAGTTTGTGGACCCTGGCTTTGACATTTATTGGAAAAATGATTGGAATATTGGAATCCCATAACCCAAGCTACCTTTCATGTATTCATAGCACGGTATGGGTATGGATTGTGGCTTATGAAAGCTCGTGGGTGGTGGATGAAAAAGCTTATGGACCCCTGGCTTTGAGATTTATTGGAAACACAATTTCTCTTTCTCCTTGTTCATTGATCCGACATCCTAACTTTTTTTATAGGGCCATGCATCCCATTTTCTCTCACATATTCTTGAGAAAATTCATACGGACCATCCTTCTACATTATCTGCAAGTTTCTTTCACATTATCTGCAAGTTTCTACATTATCTGCAAGTTTCTGCAAGTTTCTTCCCCCCCCATTCTGTCTACCTATGCACTCTCCTTTCGCTATTATTTATCCACTTTCACCGTTTCGTCATTTATTCCATATCCAGTACTTCCAACAGGTACACCCTCTGTCATAAAACGGAAGTGATCAAGAAAACTCTGAACCCTACCTGGAAGCCATTCCAGATCTACTCCAGGGCCCTGTGTAACGGCAATTACGATCGGAAAATCAAATTCGAGTGCTTTGATTGGGACCGAGATGGCGGGTGAGTGTCACATTTTGAAAGATCATGAGAGGACGAAAGTGTTTCTCTGCTGCATGTTTCAGCATATAGTGGTTTTAGCGGCTCGTTGTGCCGGGATAAAACCGTAAGAAGACAAAAAAACAGGATTAGTCTCTATGTGGGTGGAAATATTAGGAAAGAAAGTGTTCGGTAGATATAACACCACAAATAATATGTAGATACAATAGTGTCATAGTTTCGTTACTTTAACCGCGAGTGAAGCTGGGCGTTTTTAAGATAGTGTCTGTAGTTTGGTATGGTAACTTGGGGTGTAGGTTGGCATAGATATGATAGTGTTGTAGTTTGGTATATATATATATATATATATATATATTTACATATATGTTTATTTATGTGTTACATAAACCACATTGACTGATATAAATGGGGAATGTAGCATAGTTTGGATAGTTTCTTCTGTACCTATATGTGTCTTCTTTTTGTTTGTTTCAGTCATGACTTGATTGGTGTCTTTGAGACAAGTGCACGGGAACTATCCAGAGGTCCGTGTCAGACCAATGTTTATCAGGTATGAAAACCCATTGTAAATGTGTGACCGTCAGACCACAAAACATGACAAAGCAATATGTAAAACAGCTGTTGCTTAAGTAAGCATTCATCTTGTCTCTTTATAGAACATTAGTCTAGTAAATTAGGTGATTCAGATCCAGATTTAGATTTCAGATAATAGAACTATTAGGTAGTTGTGTGGTTGGTAATCACATGAATTATCCTGTTTTCTATTTTGTCCATTGTTTTGGCAGTCTTTTGATGTAACCAAATTGTTTGGGCCGTCTATTCCCAATTGTTTTGGCAGTCTAATGTTGGCACCCAATTGTTTTAGCAGTCTATTGTTGTCACCCAATTGTTTTGGCAGTCTATAGTTCTCACCCAATTGTTTTGGCAGTCTATTGTTGTCACCCAAATCATTTTGGCAGTCTATTGTTGTCACCCAAAAGTTTTGACTGTCTATTATTTTGGCAGTCTATTGTTTTGGCAGTCTATTGTTGTCACCCAATTGTTTTGGCAGTCTATTGTTGTCACCCAAGTGTCTTGACAGTCTATTGTTGTCACCCAATTGTTTGGGCAGTCTATCTTTGTTACCCAATTCTTTTGGCAGTCTATTGTTGTCGCCCAATTGTTTTGGCAGTCTATTGTTGCCACCCAATTGTTTTGGCAGTCTATTGTTGTCACCCAATTATTTTAGCAGTCTATTGTCGTTACCCAATTGTTTTGGCAGTCTATTGTTGTCACCGAATTGTTTTGGCAGATTATCGTTGTCACCCAATTGTTTTGACAGTCTATTGTTGTCACCCATTTGTTTTGACAGGCTATTGTTGTCACCCAATTGGTTTGGCAGTCTATTGTTGTCACCCCATTGTTTTGGCAGTCTATTGTTGTCACACAATTATTATGGCAGTCTATTGTTGTCACCCAATTGTTAGCAAGACCAATCCAGAATGAAGAAGGCTGAAAGAAAAACACATCCTGCAATATTATGATCATTACTAAACTCAAATGTAAATTTTTGACATTAATAATTCCGTAATTTTTTTTATCTCTCTTGAAGCTTATTCATCCGAAGAAAAAAGCCAAGAAGAAGAAGTACACACATTCTGGACTCATCTTCATGGAGGAGTACAAGATGGAAAAGGTCTTTTCTTTCTTGGATTACATCCAAGGAGGAACGCAGATGAATTTCACGGTTGCTGTAGACTTTACAGCGTCAAATGGTTTGTGCATTTCTCATTGTTACAACATTAACAGCTGTTTAGCCTTGCCCAAGGTTTCCAGGGTGTGGAACTGTACAAGGATTCTTTTGTCCATGATATTCATCAGATAAACGATGTGTTCATATTCACTGTGGTTTGACTAATTAAAGCCTGATATCCTAAACATCCAGAGCTTAATAATACGGTTATCTGTTACGATATCTAACAGAATAATCGGCCTGGAAGGGCAGTTATTATTATTTATTTTTTTTAAAGCTAAGTAGCCACTTATGCATCTAGGATAAAGCCGAATATAGCTCATTACTTACACTGTCACGTCAGGTGGCTATCCCAATGTACAGTCTTAGCACATCGTGGACAATTCATGATTTTGTTGGAAACTTACAGTCCATCAGATTTGTGTTCCTTACGTAGCTTGTTGATGGTCGATTGACTTTTCAGCCACGATAGATGTTCAGCAAAGCTGCATTTTTCACTGTAATTTGCTGTAATCTCTGGTTAGGACAGTGGTTGATAGTAACAAGTGGTAATACTTTTCATCTGATTCTAGTAAATTCATATCCCCATATGAGTTCAGTCGTCACCAGCCTAACCATGCTGTATTGTGAACTACTGAGAGGTGCATATTAAAGCCCTGCAGCCTCAGTGACCCACAACCTACAACCTTTAAAATTGTGGGTCAGTGGGACAGGGTCTTAGTTACTGTTATAGGTATATATGCATTTATTTTTGAGTCTTGTATCAAGGCCCAGAGAGAGGCCCTTTTCAGAACACAGCTTTACAACAGCTAAACACCCTGGTCACATGGTAACTAGTGACACACACCTCTTGGTGTGTACAATTTAAAACAGTTATACCTGGGGGGGGGGGGCACTGTGCACTACATCTACCCATACCCTTGGGGACATCCCATGGTGTGCCATCGTGTTTTGGAGCACTCAACTCAACAAGTTACTTCACAGGTCCCCAGTTGAACCACCTGGTAGAAGGTATCTGCAGTCCGTAGATTGCAAATTTACAAATTGTCCTCAAGAATTTATTTCGTAAACCTGTACAACCTGCCAACCTAATGGTTCCATCCATTTATAGTGTGGGGTAAATAGGAAGAACCTGTATTTGGGACTCGAGTGCTCCCATCCCACCCACCTTCCCCATCTCCACTTAAAAGACTTTTATTTATCCTTAGTGATCAATTGGTCACAAATTTGATATCTTTATTTATGTTTTCAAGTGATCCCTGACAACCAACATCTCTTCACTATATGAATCTGTACCAGCCTATAAACCATTACCTAAGTGCTCATGAGCTTAATATTTATGCGTTGTATTTTTCCTTAGTTATCACCCTGTTTCCGTGGTAATTTTGTTTCTGACAGGTGATCCGAGACAAGCCACATCTCTTCATAATATGAATCCGTACCAGCCTATAAACCATTAGCTAAGTGCTCATTAGCTTAATATTTATGCGTTGTATTTTTCCTTAGTTATCACCCTGTTTCCGTGGTAATTTTGTTTCTGACAGGTGATCCGAGACAAGCCACATCTCTTCATTATATGAATCCATACCAGCCTAACCATTACCTAAGGGCTCTGAGGTCAGTCGGTGATGTTATACAAGATTACGACACGGACAAATTATTCCCGGCTCTTGGATTCGGTGCTAGAGTCCCGCCACATATGACTGTATCCCATGAGTTTTTTATGGTATGTGGATGTTAATAATATTCTACCTTTCAAAAGTCAGATAAAATATGTGATAGTAAAGAATGTGTCACAAAATTTATACAATATGAAATTAGGCCTACATAATTTAGTAAAGCAAAAGCAAGTATTCTGGAAACATGTCAAAAGTCATATAATTAATTTTTTTTTAATAAATGGTTCCTACCTTAGTCATTTTCCCCCAAACTGTTAGCCCAAAACACAAGAACATGATAACAGACATGTTCTATGTAAAAAGGTCATGGAATTTCTTAGCAATACCATGCAAAAGTCATGCAAGTTTCATTTTCATAAAAGTGTGGGGAACTCCTTTTAAGTAACATGCAAGCTCAAGCACACTGATTCCAATACAAAGTCAATTTATTGACTAATTTGGAAGCATTTAATATATTGAACAATTTAAGCCAAGGAGTTACGACAAGACAGTTATGGCTCACTCGATATTTGGTTGTCTTGTTAGATAACAGTTAAATGCAGTTTATTCCAAATGTTTTCAATATATTTCATGTCCGAGAGAAATATCTGTTTCTGGTTTTTAGAATGGCCGGTCTGACAATCCGTTCTGTCAAGGTATCGATGGTGTTATTGAGGCTTACAAGATGTCACTATCTAAAGTCCAGCTCTATGGTCCCACCAACTTCGCCCCAGTGGTAAACCATGTTGCTAGGTGAGTGATTGGTTGACTTAACATCTTTCAGGACATAATTGTGACTTCTCCCTTTCTTTTGTGGGGGGGGGGGGATGGGTTTCAATGACAGTTGTAAAACCTTGATGGCGGCCAGTGCAGATGTTTTCGGGGGAGGGGGGGTGGGTGGGGGGAGGGGGTGTGTGTGTGATGCCTTGTATGAAACACCGATATCTCATGAAAGGATACTTGGAGGATCCCACTCTTGTGTGCCGATGCAAAAACATCCATCAACAGAAGTAAAAAAAAATGTCAACTAAATATCTAACGTAAAACAAATCTCAGTTTCCTCCTAATAAAAGATCCAAATAAAAATTAACAGCAGTGCATAGTTTCTGGTTTTTGAGTTTTTTTTGCCATCAAGTTTGATAATACATAGAAAGAGTTCCTTGTCTCCATTTCTGAAAGTATTAATAATGTGAAGCCCCTATTTTTGGTTATCTCCCCCCCCCCCCTCCCACTCCCAAGTTTTGCAGCTGCTACGAAGGACGGTTCCGAGTATTTCATTCTCCTCATCATCACGGACGGCATCATAACGGATATGCAGAAGACGAAGAAGGAGATCGTCCGAGCGGCTTCGCTGCCGATGTCCATCATCATAGTCGGAGTCGGAAACGAGGATTTCACAGCCATGGAAGAACTAGATGGCGATGAGGTGCGATTAAGCTTCCAAGGAAAAGTCGCAGAGAGAGATATCGTTCAGGTAAATCAAAGTCAGTTTTTTTTTTCCCCCCAATTTTTTTCTTTCGTGTCAGATAGCTAAAGGTAGACTAAATTGTTATGAAAATTATTCCAAATAGAAAATTAATTTAAATTTAAAAAAAAATTCGGTTTAACAATGAGTGGCTGAAGTTGATTTATGCTGAATAAAACTTGCTGGAAGTGTTCTGTATTTTATCCTCATAGCTTTTTGTTTTGTATGATGAAGTTATGAATTTCCCAAATGTTGGTGGTACTTTTTTGGTAAATGTAACAGTAGAGTGACAACAGTAGCAACAGTAGCAACAGTGGCAACAGTAGAGTGAAATGATGCCATCATGGCCATTCCACTGAAAATGGTCTTGTTTATCTCCATTACCAAATATGTTTAACTCACTTTAATAACTCAATTTGACAAGTAATTCCTTTTTTTCCTCTACAAAGCCAAATTTTAAATTCTAAATACAGAGAACCTTGAAAAAGCTAAAGCATTATTCTAAAATGTATCAGATTTCAAGGATATAAAATCAACACAAGGATTATAATAGCAAAGTAAAGCCTTTGGGGGGGGGGGGGGGGGGGGGGGGGGGGGGGGGGGGGGGGGGGGGGGGGGGGGGGGGGGGGGGGGGGGGGGGGGGGGGGGGGGGGGGGGGGGGGGGGGGGGGG